>SJYQ01000463.1:501183-762515 GCA_006410935.1 Redunca redunca
TGGGCATAGCCCATCCCTGGGCTGCTGCTTTCCCCCTGACCATCCTGTTCAGTGAGGCTCATCCCATTTTCTCCGATCACTTATCAAAACAATGATTATCTACACTTAAAAAGTATGTGTTATTTATTGGTTTGCTTGTTTATTCCGTTATTCCTCAATAGTCTAGAAGCTCCATGAGGAAAAGGACTGTGTGTTCCTTGCACTGAGAATCTGGCACACAGTAGGCTCTCAATGGAATAAAGGAAAAGAGAGTTCAGATGAATGTTCTGGGCCACTGTCTCCACCCCAAGTCCTGACACTTGGGCTCTCTGTGTCTCAGTTTCTGCATCTGTAAAATGGGAATGAAACACTTTTCCACTTTGGAGAGTCGTGATGAGGATGAATGTGTTTAGTTGCTCAGAATAGGGTCTGGCCCAGAGTGATGCAGGATGTAAGTGTTACTGCTGTGAATTCTACATATGTGCATGCGTGCGAAGTCGCTCAGTTGTGTTCGACTCTTTGCGATCCTATGGACTGTAGCCTGCCAGGCTCCTCTGTCCCTGGGGTTCTCTAGGCAAGAACACTGGAGTGAATTGCCATTTCCTCCTCCAGGGGATCTTCCCGACCCAGGGGTCCAACCCACATCTCTAATGTCTCCTGCTCTGGCAGGCAGGTCCTTTACCTCTAGTGCCGCCTGGGAAGGCCCATGAACTCTGCAGAGGAATCGATGCCATGGCTCCTTTTTAATTCTTGATTTAGAGACTTCCATGTCTGGGGACTTGATCAAGTAGAGAGCTGGTCAAAACTAGCGGGGAGGGTATGGGGGCTGCTCTGTGACATTCGTCTGACCAAACCCTCTTCACTTACCCAGTTGAGGGCCTTCTCTTGGCCAGGCTTTGAGTGAAAGGAACGTGGTTCTTTCCCTCATGGAGCTTCCAGGCTATTGAGGAATAACAGGCAATACACAAGCAAACCATGAAATGACACATGATTTTTCAATGTTGACTACTGTTACGTTTCTATCAGTGATAGGGAATATGGAATGGGCCTTGTTAAATGGCATGGTCAGGGAAGGTCAGGCTTACCTGGAAATTACAGCTCGGAGGAGGCAGAGACTGTTGGCGGGGAGGATGGGGAGGTGCCCAGAGCAGAAGAGCGAGCCAGCCAAAGCCCCCCGAGACGCGAGGGGGCCTGGCAGGCCTGGACCTGGGGGCTGTTCGCTGGAGCGCAGCTGTGGAGGGCAAGGACTGCCTCCCTCCTGGACTGGTTTATCATCTGTCTCCAGTTAGGATGCCATGAATCTTCTTTCTCAGAGGATCTTTAAGGAGTGAGAAAGGCAGCAGTGTCTCGACCATCCAGGTCAGTGTTCTGAATCTCAGGTAGCTTGGCCACCCTTCTCCCCATGAGAAAGTGCAGACCCCAGGCTTGAAGAAGCTTGGTGACGTGGAGCAGAGAGAATCTGAAGTGAGGTGTATAAAAGGGAAATCAGTGAGACTTCACCTTGCTGAAACCTTGTTTTCACTCTAAATTTTATTCTTGTGATACCTGTGTGAATTTTAGAATCAAATCATTCTACACAGTTCATAGGGAGAAACAGTGGCCCCTGTCTCTCGCCTGATCCCTCCTCCCAGAGGAAAACACTTTCAACAGTTTCGACAGTTTCTTCTGGTATTTGTCTAGTTCTAAAGACATGTCATATATGTGTGTGTGTGTGTGTGTACAGTTGACCCTTGAATAACATGGGTTTGAACTGCATGGGTCCACTTATATGTGGATTTTTAAACAAATAGTAAATACCACAGGCTCTGCAGCTGGCTGATTTGGATGTGGAACTGTGCAGATGAAGGGCCGGCTGCAAAGTCATCCATCAATATTTGTGCTGCTAGCGGGTGCCCCTGACTCCCGCGTTGTTCAAGGGTCAACTGTATGTGTGTGTGTGTGTGTGTGTGTGTACACACACATACATCTTAATGTGTAATAAATCTCTCTCTTTTTCTGGGACCAGGCCACATAGTTACATTGTATCCAAATTAACCCTGAGCAAAGGACTGATACTGAAGCTGATGCTCCAGTACTTTGGCCACCTGATGCAAAGACTGACTCATTGGAAAAGACCCTGATGCTGGGGAAGATTGAGGGCAAAAGGAGAAGGGGATGGCAGAGGATGAGATGGTGAGATAGCATCACCAACTCAATGGATGTAAATGTGAGCACACTCTGGGAGATAGAGGACAGGGGAGCCTGGGGACTGCAGTCCTTGGGGCTGCAAAGAGTTGGACACAACTTAGTGACTGAACAGCAGAAACCGCCTATCTTAGTGTGAGCTACTGTAGACATAACACCATAACCTGGGTGGCATATAAACGACAGACATTTATGTCTCGTGGGTCAGGAGGCTGAAAGTCCAAGATCAGGGTGCCAACACGGCTGGGTTCTGGTGGGGGCCGTCTTCTGGGCTGCAGACTGCCAACTTGTATTCCGATGTGGGAGAGAGAGCAGCAAGCTCATTGATTTCTTATAAGGACACTGTCCCACCTACAAGGTACCAGCCTCATGACCTAATCACCCCAAAGGCCCACTTCCTAGTGCCACCACACTAGGGGTTAGGACCCAACGTATGAATTGGAGAGGAGGACACCAAGCTCAGTTCATGACTATATCTATCCATCCATCTATCTGTCTGTCTGTCTATCTATCTACCTGTGTATCTATCTATTTACCCGTCTATCTATCTACCATCTATCTACCTGTCTATCTCCCTACCTACCTACCAATCGTTTTACTGGTTTGGTTCCTCCGGGGAACCCTGACAGATATTCTAGGTATGTGACTTCATGCGCACTACTTAATCATTTTGGGCTTTAGTTTCTTTGTTGGTCAAATGGCTTTTAGGAGAATTTATCTCATATAATTGATTTAAGAATGAAATTAGATCATGCCCATTAAATACTCAGCACATAAAAGCAGTTTGAGCGATTAGGAATAAAGCTACTATGATAATCTGCATTGAAAATAGCTGCTAAATAAAACAGTTTGAAAAGTTATCGCATTTTGTCATATCTAAGGTATCGCTCTTTCATTAGGTGCGCTGTTTATTTTATGAATCACTGAGTCGGAAAAAAAATGCTGCTTCTTAATTCCACAGACACATTGACTGTAAGAAGCATTCTGATTTCCAAAGATGCTAAAATAAACAAGCAATTCGGAACATGAGGCATCTCATTCATATTCTTACTGACCATACTGCACAACCTCTCTGCCCTCCATTGAATCATCTGTAAAATCATATTAATGCAAGTTTGGTTGGAGTTGGGCGAGAGGGTTCATGAGGATGGTTTGTAGATGTTAGTCCTTAGTTATCCCTCTGTCTATAACCATAGTCCTTCATACAAAGGGGGAGAGGGAACAGCTTTCCAAGGCTTTCTTGGTGGGACTGATATATTCCCACATCACAGATGGAGAAGAGGCTCACAGAGGTTAAGTAGCTTGCTCCAGATCATATCTTCCTAAATGTTGAGCTGTTACTTGACCCTAAACCCATCAGTTCAAATCAGTCTCTAAGCGGTTGACTTGGTGACTTTGCCTCCTTGTCCTGCCTGTGATGTGTATCTATAAACCAGTCCTCTGAGCTTTCCCTTCCCATTCCCCTAGACCGCTCCTCTGTCAAGGCCCCTTGGGTCTCGTCCCCCTGTTGGAAGACCCCAGTCTC
Source organism: Redunca redunca (assembly GCA_006410935.1). Taxonomy (NCBI): domain Eukaryota; kingdom Metazoa; phylum Chordata; class Mammalia; order Artiodactyla; family Bovidae; genus Redunca; species Redunca redunca. The sequence continues at coordinate 504,872 of SJYQ01000463.1, forward strand.
AGCACAGCTGGTTCTGCCACTAAGACTGCATGATCCAGGCAAGCCCTGGTCCTTCATCCAGCGGACCCAGCCATAGTCCTTGGCATTTCAGATCTCTGTAAAGATTTAATCATAACAAAGAGGAGCTGGGTCTACTGTGAGATTTTGGGTAAGTCACAGACTCATGGAAGCTGTAGCATCCTCCTTCGTGGCTCCCGGCAGACTTTCCAGTGAAGGAGTTGGTTCTCAGGAAGGTTAAGGGGCCATGCAGCTACCAGGAACCACTGCTAGCCAGGGCCTCTGGGGACCTCAGTGCTGACAGTGCCTCTGGATCATTTAATCAATTTTGAGCCCCCTTACTGCAGTGCTTGGAAAGAAAGGACTTATGTGAACAGGAATGTGTCCTCTTGGTGCCGCCTTTTGCCTGATGGAGACACCGAGGCACCCAAGCAGAGAGATTCTCCTAGGATGTAGAACACAGCTGTCTTCAACCTGCTTAGAGCCCTTTGGTCAATGTCCACCTGTGGCCAGTGCCTAGGTCACTCATAAAGATGATCACAATCATAGCCATAATAATGATAGTCAGGAAGCAACAGTTAGAACTGGACGTGGAACAACAGACTGGTTCCATGTTGGGAAAGGAGCACATCAAGGCTGTATATTGTCACCCTGCTTATTTAACTTCTATGCAGAGTACATCATGAGAAATGCTGGGCTGGAGGAAGCACAAGCTGGAATCAAGATTGCTGGGAGAAATATCAATAACCTCAGATATACAGATGACACCACCCTTTTGGCAGAAAGCAAAGAACTAAAGAGCCTCTTGTTGAAAGTGAAAGAGGAGAATGAAGAGGTTGGCTTAAAACTCAACATTCAGAAAACCAAGATCATGGCCTCTGATCCCATCACTTTATGGCAAATAGATGGGGAAACAATGGAAACAGTGACTGACTTTATTTTCTTGGGCTCCAAAATCACTGCAGATGGTGATTGCAGCCATGAAATTAAAAGATGCCTGCCCCTTGGAAGAAAAGCTACGACCAACCTAGACAGCATATTAAAAAGCAGAGACATTGCTTTGCCAACAAAGGTCCATCTAGTCAAAGCTATGGTTTTTCCAGTAGTCATGTATGGGTGTGAGAGTTGGACTATAAAGAAAGCTGAGCACCCAAGAACTGATGCTTTTGAACTGTGGTGTTGGAGAAGACTCTTGAGAGTCCTTGGACTGGAAGGAGATCAAACCAGTCAATCCTATAGGAAATAAGTCCTGAATATTCATTGGAAGGACTGATGCTGAAGCTGAAACTCCAATACTTTGGCCACCTGATGCAAAGAACTGACTCATTTGAAAAGACCCTGATGCTGGGAAAGATTGAGGGCAGGAGGAGAAGGGGACGACAGAGGATGAGATGGTTGGATGGCCTCACCGGCTCAATGGACATGGGTTTGGGTGGACTCCAGGAGTTGGTGATGGACAGGGAGGCCTGGCATTCATGGGGTCGCAAAGAGTCGGACACGACTGAGCGACTGACCTGAACTGAACCCATTACTATCACTGTTTATTTCATTGATCAGCTATCCCAGATTTGGCCAGTGGGAGCTCTTTCCATTGGAATCCTATGTCCTTTTGACATCTTTTCATCTTTCTTTGAGGACCTTCTTACTTTTGGGCACAATGAAATATTCCAGGCTCATCTTATGTATTTCCTGCCCAGACCCTGGGATCCACCATTTCTCTATGGAGCCTTGGTTCCTTTCAGGAGATAAGAGTGTTTAGGAGCCAAGATCTGAGCATATGTGTGCTTATGCTTCTAGGGCAACACTACTTCCAGGCCCTATCAGCGCCTTTCTAAAAACTTCATGGAAAAGGAGAGACCACAGTTCTTGCTTGGGTTGACAACTCTCAGTGCAGTGTTCTTTTAATTTTACCATCAGGAAAACAAACAAACAAACTCTTGAAGGAGCCATGGAATCCCAAGACCCTCTTCATTTTTTTTTGATACTTATTTCTTTGTGTTCAAGACTCATCATAGGGTGTGAGCAAATGCTGGTCATTTTCTGCTTTGAGCTGCTCGTGAGACCATGGACATTCTAGAAGTTAGTAGGAAGGGATTCCTAAGGAATGAATGGACTTGATATGAGCCAGAGCATCCTGTATCTGGGATGTCTTGCTGCCAGCTCCTTCCCTCGCTCCCTTCCTCTCTCTCCTGTGGGTCCTAAATTTTCTGGACTGTCTCTGGGATAAAGACAGACAACATCTTCACCCTGAAGTAGCTGACACTCCAGTTGGGGGGAAGACTATCCAGAGTAATTAATTGTTTGCAAAACAAATATTACAAATGGAGATGCGTGTTAGGAGGGGGGCAGGGTGAGGGGTTCCAGGAGGCAGAGACAATTGTGGGAGGCGGTGGTGCTGGTGGAGAGGCAGCTGAAACTAGAAAATGGTCTAAGAAGACCTCTCTGAGGCAGAGGCCTGGAGGATGAGAGGGAGCCACAGGGAAAGTGAGGGAAGAGAACTGCAGGCAGGGGGAAGGGCACGTGAGGATGCCCAGAGGCAGGGGCAAGCTACGAGCATCGCAGCAGCTGATGGGAGCTGGGGAGGCTGGCGAGGTGAGTGAGGGGGCGGGCAGCCCAGGGGGAGGACAGATCCCACAGGTGGTCACTTCCGCGGCTTGGATTTGGACAGTGCAGAAATCCCCGGAAGAGGGAGGCACATCTGGTAATTGAAAAGATGAAAAAAGTAATAATAAAGTGCTCATTCGCAGGCAGCCACGAGGAAGATAATGGATGATGGCCAGGCAGACCATATGCACTTGGCTAACAGAATTAATCATGTTCGGTGCGGCACAAAACAAGAACGACAAGCACAATAAAACATTTAAGGACGAGAGTGGATTTTAATTTTCAGAGTAGTCTAAAACAATATGATAATGATGATAGCCAAGTTGGCCCTGTGAATGTAAAATCCAAATAGGACACAAATTAAAGTCATAAATAATATTTAATTTGCTATCCCCGAGCATCCTCAAAAGTCATATTGATGAAAAAAGTTATTAGAATGAATCAAATGAAGACTCTCATATGTCTGGAATATTTAGTGGACTGGAGAATGCGAGTGGAAAAAAAAAATCCATACCACGATGTATGAGTTGGAAATTAGATGAGAACATTATGATTTTCAGCTTGCATTTATCGAGCCAACCGCCGACTGTATTTCCAGGGCCATTTAGCTAGATTAGAACAAATAAGAGAAGACTGATTTTTAAGAACTTGTGATTAATGACATGCAGTTCCTTTAAAGTAGCTTTGTAAATACTCTATCCCGAAGATATTCTGTGCTATCATCTGTTACTGAGCCTCGAGCAATGGGGCTTGAGGGACCTTGTTTTACCGTCACCAGTGGTTTCTCTCGAGCTTTGTAGCTGTATGAACTTGGATCTTCAATTCGGGGAGTGTACCTTGTACATCGCAGGCACAAAATTGGGAGGAGCAAAGAGAGGTGCCCAAAGAGAGAGACAGATTGTGAAAGAAGAGCTATTAATTTGCAAAGTATTCAGTATGATTGTGGGAGATGTGAAGGAGAATGGCTAAATGCAGAAAGTCGAAGAGAGAACAGGCAAGGCAAAAGGAGAGGGTAATTACCCACCTGAATGAAAAACACAACAGAAAAAAATGTCAGTGGCAGGGAGGGGCTATCAGTCTGGATCAACGTGTCCACCTGACAAGTGAGGCTGATCACGACTTTACAAAAGAAGCAGAAACGAGCACGAGGGTTTTCCTGAGAACGTATTGTGTTCTATTTCTATGATTGGAACAATGGTGTTCTGTAAATAATGCTGGGACATGATTGTTCCAAAGAGTGCCATGAAATGAACGTCCCTCAACCCCAAGCTAAAAGGAAGCCAAATGCTTTGTGTAAACCCAAAATACGCATTTGGTGTTGCCAACCCTGAGAGATATTATGACTGACTAGGCAGAGTCAATAGGTCAAGAATTAATTAGGAATTATGGTGGGCCTTGTTGTTTATCTGTTTTATATATAGCGATGTGTATCTCTTAATCCCAAACGCCTAATTTACGCCCCCGCCTTTCCCCTTTGGTAACCATGAGTTTGTTTTTTATGTCTATGAGTCTTTCTGTTTTGTGAACAAGTTCATTTGTATCATCTTTTTTAGATTCCACTTATAAGTGCTATCATGTGATGTCTGACTTTTACTTAGTGCGATAATCTCGAGGTTCATCTGTGTAGTGGCAAATGGCGTTATTGAGCTATATTCTATAACTTGTAATAACTTATAGTGGAAAAGAGCCTGAAAAAGTGTGTATACACACTTTGCTGTATATAGAAACTAACACAGCATTGGAAATCAGCTCCTGTTGTTCTATGGCTAAGTCGTATCCGACTCTTTGCGACCCCATGGGCGGCAGCACGCCAGTCTCCTTCATCCTTCACTATCTGCTGGAGTTTGCTCAGACTCAGGTCCATTGAGTCGGTCGGTGATGCTAATCCTATAGCAACCATGATGAGAGGCTTCCACCCCATCTCCAAAGAGAGTGCTTAAGGGATGCAACCATGTTCGTTCTGTTTCCTGGATGGCCACAACCTTCTCAGAGGTCATGCTTCCCCACCAGACCCTCCTCAAGGGCACTAGCTCTTCCTCCTGCTTCACTGTTCCCTTGAAAATGGATTGTGGGTGTGTACCGCTGAATCACTTTGCTGTACACCTGAAACTAACACAACTCTGTAAATCAGCAATACGCCAATAAAATGAAAATATTAAAAAAAGGAAAAAGGATGCTGGTCTGGCTTTCGCCACTGACACCCCGGATGAGTCCTTCTAGCGCTCACCTCCATCCTTGCTGGAGACCCGTCAGTCATCAGCGCCACTGAGTCCCCTGCCTAAGCTGCCACCATCTGGGCGCCTCTTCCCCAGCCTCCGTACACCTGACTCCATTATCTCTCACCTGCTGGACTGAGAGCTCCTCCTGGCCTGTCTGATTCCCCTCCTCTCACCCATCTTCCGAGAGGCAGTCCCAGTGATCTCTCTAAATTGCAAACTGGAAACCATCAGTGTCCTTAAAATTCTTTTGATGGCTCCCTAGGGCAGTGTTTCTCAACCTTCAAAACAAATCCCCCATGTTCTGGTTTGATAAATAACGATAGTATCTACTATTTCTCAATAGCAATGATTCCTATTTATCAAGCACTTCCGGTGTGCCAGACTCTGTGCTTACATCAATGCACTTAACCCTCACATGTCTCCCACATCACAGGGGAGGACGTGTCCTGCCGGAGGTGATGTCCCACAGCTGGCCTCAGAACTAAGCATGATTGGGGCTCTTCAGCCTCTCTAGTGCTCTTGCTCGCCCTGAATCGTCTCCAGGACATGGGGTCTCCCTCCACGTGGGGCGCCTGCCCCCCTGCCTGCACAAGATTGCATTCCTTCTGGGATCACCGCCCTGGGCTGTGGGATCACCTCCAGCATCCTTCCTGTGGCTCCCAAGCCCCCCGATGGCCTGCCCATTCTTCCACTTCTGTCCACCCACTCTGCTGCTCCTGTCCCCTGCCTTTCTGCTCTGGGTTTCCTTCCCTCACTTCTTCTGATTCCTGCTCTTCCTAGAGAGTCAGTGTAAGCAGCACCTCTTCCAGGAAGCCCTCCACCCTCACACTCCAGGTTGGATCAGGGGCCCCACCCAGGCTGCACCAGTTACTTTCTATCAGGGTGCTCTCCAACCAGCCATGTTCTTCGTCTTTTTCCTCCTCTACACCATGATTCCTCAGAGGAAGGAGATCAGGTTCCACTGATTCATTTAACCGGTATTTATTGAGCACCTTCTGTGTGACGGGCACTGTGCTGGGCACTGCAGAATCAGTAGTGACAAGGACAGACAAAACCATGCCCTCGTGGAAATTACGTTTGGAACTAGATGTTGAAATGGAAATTTGGGGCAAGGGTTCCAGGATGAAATCAATACTCCGTCTGAAGGAGGCTCCCAGGGCAGGAGCACGCGTCGCTTTGGAATGGACAGGCATGGCCTTGCGGTCAGGTGGCCTGGCTTCCAAAATTAGCCCTGATGCCTAACTTGCTGTGTGCCCTTGGGCAGGTAACCCAGCTTCTCTGGGCTGTAAAACAAGATCAATGACTGGATTCCACAGGGTTGCAAGGGGATGAAAGGGTCAGTGGTCACGTGGCACTGGCTTGTGTTCAGCTCATGGAAGACCCTTCACTGCCTCCCCTCCCTGCTTCTGAGCTCAGTTTCCATCAAGTCCTGTGTCTGCAGTTTGGTTTGAGGGCAGCAGGTACTCACCTGGCATTCCTGAGCCCCACCCGCCTGGCCTGCATCTGCACCTCTCCCCCCCGTGGGAGGATCTGCGTCACACCCTTGGGGATGGGGCAGCAATTTGCAAACCTGCCATCCATGTACTAGGCTGCCTGGTTCCTCTCACTGTGTCCCCAACTGTGCTTTGATTCTGCCAAACTAATAATAGGGTGAGAACAGAAGAATTTAATTTTTTGAAAGTGATTAAAAAAATCCACTTTTCTTTTAGAATTTGGGACTAGCAGATGCAAACTATTACAAAAAGAATGAATAAACAACAAGGATCTCTTGTATAGGACAGGGAGATATATTCATTATTCTGAGATAGACCATAATGGGGGAAAAAAAAATATATATATATATACACACACACACAAATCACTTTGCTGTACAGAAGAAATTAACACAACACTGTAAATCCATTATACCTCAATTTAGAAAAACACTGCAAACTAGAAGCCTCCAAGGTATTTTTTTAGTGGGTGAATGGCTAAACAAACTGATTCACTGTACAATGGAACACTGCTGCCGCCGCTGCTAAGTCGCTTCAGTCGTGTCCGACTCTCTGAGACCCCATGGACGGCAGCCCACCAGGCTCCCCCGTCCCTGGGATTCTCCAGGCAAGAACACTGGAGTGGGCTGCCATTTCCTTCTCCAATGCAGGAAAGTGAAAAGTGAAAGTGAAGTCGCTCAGTCGTGCCCGACTCTTAGCGACCCCATGGACTGCAGCCCACCAGGCTCCTCTGTCCATGGGACACTACAGAGTGATAAAAAGAAAAGACTTATTGGGCCACAAAGACACAGCGAAACTTTAAATGCATATTGCTAAATGAAAGAAGCTAGTCTGAAAAAGGCTATCTATTGTAGGATTCCGACTGTATGACATTCTGGAAAAGGCAAAATCATGGAGACAGTAAAAAGATCAGTGGTTGCCAGAGTTGAGGGAAGGGTGGTATGAGTCGATGGAGCAGAGGAGATTTTCAGGACAGCAAATCCATTCTGTGGCGGTTCAGATGGTAGAGAATCTGCCTGCAATGCAGGAGACCCAGGGTCGATCCCTGAGTTGGGACGATGCCCTGGAAAAGCAAATGGCAACCCACTCCAGTATTCTTGCTTGGAGAATCCCATGGACGGAGGAACCTGGTGGGCTACAGTCCATGGAGTTGCAAAGAGCTGGATACAACTGAGCGACACAACACACAAACCTACTCTGTACGATGTTACATTGGTAGATACATGCTCTTACATATTTGTACTGAACCCATAGAAGGCAGGGAGAAGGCAATGGCACCCCACTCCAGTACTCTTGCCTGGAAAATCCCATGGATGGAAGAGCCTGGTAGGCTGCAGTCCATGGGGTCTCGAAGAGTCGGACACGACTGAGCGACTTTACTTTGACTTTTCACTTTCATGCACTGGAGANCCCATCCCTGGGATTCTCTAGGCAAGAACACTGGAGTGGGCTGCCATTTCCTTCTCCAATGCAGGAAAGTGAAAAGTGAAAGTGAAGTCGCTCAGTCGTGCCCGACTCTTAGCGACCCCATGGACTGCAGCCCACCAGGCTCCTCTGTCCATGGGACACTACAGAGTGATAAAAAGAAAAGACTTATTGGGCCACAAAGACACAGCGAAACTTTAAATGCATATTGCTAAATGAAAGAAGCTAGTCTGAAAAAGGCTATCTATTGTAGGATTCCGACTGTATGACATTCTGGAAAAGGCAGAATCATGGAGACAGTAAAAAGATCAGTGGTTGCCAGAGTTGAGGGAAGGGTGGTATGAGTCGATGGAGCAGAGGAGATTTTCAGGACAGCAAATCCATTCTGTGGCGGTTCAGATGGTAGAGAATCTGCCTGCAATGCAGGAGACCCAGGGTCGATCCCTGAGTTGGGACGATGCCCTGGAAAAGCAAATGGCAACCCACTCCAGTATTCTTGCTTGGAGAATCCCATGGACGGAGGAACCTGGTGGGCTACAGTCCATGGAGTTGCAAAGAGCTGGATACAACTGAGCGACACAACACACAAACCTACTCTGTACGATGTTACATTGGTAGATACATGCTCTTACATATTTGTACTGAACCCATAGAAGGCAGGGAGAAGGCAATGGCACCCCACTCCAGTACTCTTGCCTGGAAAATCCCATGGATGGAAGAGCCTGGTAGGCTGCAGTCCATGGGGTCTCGAAGAGTCGGACACGACTGAGCGACTTTACTTTGACTTTTCACTTTCATGCACTGGAGAAGGAAATGGCAACCCACTCCAGTATTCTTGCCTAGAGAATCCCAGGGATGGGGGAGCCTGGTGGGCTGCCGTCTATGGGGTCGCACAGAGTCGGACACGACTGAAGCGACTTAGCAGCAGCAGCAGCATAGAAGGTACAACATCAAGCATGAAGCCGAATGTAAACTATGAATTTTAGTTAAAATAATGTATCAATATTGGTTCAACAATGGTAACAAGTACAGTTGTAACACGGAAGGAAAATGCTAATCAAAGGGGAATCTAAGTGGGATTCATGGGAACCCTCTGTACTTTACACTCAATTTTTACTCTAGAAAATAAGATCTATCAATTCAATGTTTAAAAGAAAAATAGAGATTCCCTTGGAAGAACACAAATCTCATGAAATGAAACACAGAGGGCCCCCTTTTGGGATTCTGGGTTGGAATTCTTGAGCTGAAGGAAGGGATTCAGTGGAAGGTGGGACCACATTCTTAATACATTTGTGGCCAGAGCCCCGAACTCTGCAGCCGGTCCCAGCTCTGGACAGAGTCCCCTGCAGAGTTTGGAGCAGTGTGGTCAGTGGAGACATGGATTGAGCCACATATGGAACTGTAAATTCCTGTGCATGCATGCATGCTAAGTACCTTCAGAACTGTCTGACTCTTTGCAACCCCATGGACTGTAGCCAGGCTCCTCTGTCTATGGGATTCTCCAGGTAAGAATCCTGGAGTGGGTTGCTGTGCCCTCCTCCAGGGGATCTTCCTGACCCAGGGATCAAACCCGTGTCTCTTCTGTCTCTTGCATTGGCAGGCGTGTTCTTTACCAGTAGTGCCACCTTGTAGCCATCTGTAGTAGCCACATAAAAAAAGAGGAATAAATCAGCAATATTTTTTATTTAATCCCATTATCCAAAATATTATCATTTCAACATATGGAATTGATATAAAAATTATTAATAAGATGTTTTACATTTTTTTGGTATTAAGTCTTCGTCTTCAAAATCTGATGAGTATTTAACACTCATATCTTGGTTTAAATTGGCCATGTTTCAAGTGTTCAAGCCTCTTGGAGCCCGTGAGCTACTGTAGGGCACAGCACAGCTCAGAGGGCCCCAGAACAGAACCCAGGCTGGGTTCTGGGCACAAAGAGACACTTCTCTCCATCAGCTCCTTCCCTTCTTTGTTCCTTCCCATGGTGAGGGTATGCCAGTTAAAAGTTAATTTTGAGAGTTGCTCCCATCTCACAAACTCTTCAGGGGCAAGTGTCTGTGCCCTAGGCTCTGTCTGCAAAACTGCTGTGGCTTCATTCTGCCCAAGTTGGGGGAGTTTTCCTCCTTCCCCCATCTTCCTTCGATTATCTGGGAGGGAATTAAATGCAAGGGAGACTGGGGGTGCATACAGCTCTGGCCCATCTCTGTCTTGCACAAGCCTTGTGGGAGGAAAATTCTCCCAGCGGTCCCCTCCAGAATGAAATGGAACCCCTCAGCTTGTGGCCCCTTCTAAGAGAAGGAGAGCGTGTGTTACCTAGTGTCTTGGCGGCTCTCTCTCCCTTCCAGGGCCCTGTCAGGCATCAGTAATCGATTTCCACTCTCTTTCAGATGTACCTTGTCAGTGAGTCTTTCTCTGTGTTCCACATCCTGCTCTAGGCAGATGATTCCAGTGAGCTGGAGACAACCTCCAACCTAACCCAGTTTGCTCTCCCTGCTCTAAGAGATGGCTCAGCTGATCTTTCCTATGTCACTCATTATTTTCTCTTCTCCCCACGGGCTTCACATTCCAGCGATTTCAAGTGATTCTTTGCTCTCTTGAACGCCCAGGGGTGCCATATACAGTTGAGCTCCCAGCCAAGGGGCAAGTAGAGCAGTGGGTAACCAGCCCAGTGCTCACTCACCAAGCTGTACCCCTTAGACTGAGGAGGCATGCACATGGGTTAAGTGTGCCTTTGTCTGGTTTGCATAAAGGCATTCTGTGTGTTCACTGTGGCAAACATCCAGTTTCTGGGCGTTTACACGTGCAGTTCATTCTGCCTGGGTTGCCCTTTCCCTGTCATTGTGTCCCCTTTGAAGTCTGTTCTAATTCCTTAAACTCATCCAAGTCTTCTGGTACCGACTCTAACTTTGTGGGGCTCAGCTCAGTCATTCTTATAAAAGAACTAAGTAAGGGCAGTTGCTGTCCACGTGGAATGGTGAACTCGAACCTGAAAGCTGGGGCTCACACCACCTCCTTCACCGGTTCCCAGCCTGGGGCCTGGCAAAAGTATGCCAACTGGACCTGACGAGGCATCTCCTGAGTTTGTGAGACAGAGCGGGCCCCAGCAGCTGCTAAGTCTGCCAGGGAGGGTGCTGCTGGCGATACTTGGAGCTGTCACTGCCACTCTGGTTCGTGGGTGGGGCTGCGGGAGGGTACAACCCACAGAGAGGCTGAGCGCCTGCTCTGAGCCTGAGGCTGGCTGGGAAGACCCGCTGTCCACCCCAGACTCCTGCTTACCACCTTCTCTGCCCACCCACCCACCTCCCAGCACATGAATGTTTCAGTTTTCCCCTCATCCTGGCTGGGTCATCCACACGATATTGACAAGGCGGTAGCAGGGAGCACCGAGGACCACTCCCTTCACGCCCAGCACTGTCTGAGTACTTTCTGAGACCACCTGGGTTGTGCGTGCAGCTCTGTATCAGATGCTCTTGGACATCTCGAAGTAGGTGTTCTCATACTGACCTCCCGCCCTCCCACCTTAGTAAGCGAAGGCTCTCACGGCTGGCCAGCTCTAGAGCCAGGTGTCACCCGGGAGGTATGGCTTCAGTGCCTGCCCTCGGCCTCCAAGACCTGCTGCCTTTCAAGGCCCCTCTCATTGGGCAGTGGGTATGGAATGTTTTCCATCTTCAGAGACCCAAAGCCAAACCCCTGGGGAAGGTGCTATGGCCCCTGGAGGCAGCCAGTCTGGGTGGAATCCCAGCCCTGCCACTCACCTGCTGAAAGCCTGCGGTGAGCTGCTTCACGTGTCTGCGCTTCAGGCTTCTCAGTGGTAAACTGGGCACAGTGCTACAACCTACTGCCATGGTCTTCATGGGGACTAAATGAATCCCCATGGGTATCCAAGCATGCGGATACCCAAGACATGTCTCAGGCCGAGCGGATGAGGCTGGGCTTCTGCAACGCTCCTGCTGTCATGCAGAAATCACTTACCCTTCCTGAGCCTCAGTTTTCCCATCTGCAAAATGGCCATCAGACAATATCTGAATTCGCTCCTGACGTTGTTCCATAGGGGCTTCCCAGGTGGTGGTAGTGGTAAAGAACCCGCCTGCCAGTGCAGGAGACAGGAGAGACATGAGTTCAGTCGCTGGGTCGGGAAGATCCTCTGGAGGAGGACATGGAAACCCACTCCAGTGTTCTTGCCTGGAAAATCCTATGGACAGAAGAGCCTGGTGGGCTGCAGTCCATGGGTTATCAAAGAGTTGGACATGACAGAAGTGACTGGAGCATGCATCGTTCCAAAGACAGGTGGAATTCCAGCAGTGAAACAGCCCTGTTCTGGGTGTTGGGGATTTGGCCTTGAACTAGGGCCTGCCTACCCTTTGGAGGCTTGGTATCAAGCCCAGGGCACCTTAAACCTGCAACCTGTGCACCCAGATGCTGCCCACATGGCTTTAGTGAGGTTATAAACCACAGAGACCTTTAAGTCAGTCCCTTTTCCTGAGCAGAGGGTCTGGGACTTTCATTGAATTTTCAGGCAGACCCTCATCTAGAAACCCAGGGAGGCCTGAGGTGAAGAGGGCAACTGGGTGAGTCACAGCGAGCACTGTGCTTTGGGTGAGCCTGACCTTGTGGGCCAGCCAGCCTCTTATCACTGTCACTTGCTTGGACACAGAGCAGGGGTCATGGCCCAACATGTGCAGTGGTCCATCCTCGGGGCCCGTGACCCCAGGCCCGAATACGGGGAGGCTGGCGTGGGGGCTTGTGCAGGCTGAGTGCAGGTTGCCCCAGATAACACCCCATGCTGTCTGCCCACAGAAAGAGCTTGGGGGAAAACACATTCCCAAATAAATAATAAATATAGGCAGGAAAAATAATAGAGAAAGCGCTGGCCTGGTCCAGGACTTGTGACAGGCCTGCTCTGCCGGCTCTGGGCGCGCTGTCTCTCCCAGTTACTGCCTCTGCCTCCACGTGTTGCCAGAGAAGCACTAAGTTAACTCAGCGGCTGCAACTGTTGCTGCTGAGTTCTCAGCATCCATCTCTTGGCTCCTTGCAGCTGCCCTTGGACAAACAGCTGTGGGGACGGTCCTTCCTGGAGACCTCCACCCCCAGCCTTCCCCATAACCACCCCCACCCTGGTCACGGGACTTTCCTGGTGGTCCAGTTGTTAAGATGTCACACATCCAATGCAAGGGGTGTGAGTTCGATCCCTGGTCAGGAAACTAAGATCCCACATGCGTGCAGTGCAGCCAAGAAACTGGAAAAGAAAAAAAAATCGCGGACTTCCCTGGTGGCTCAGGTGGTAAAGACTCTGCTGCAATGCAGGAGCCAGGTTCAATCCCTCGGTTGGGAAGATCCCCTGGAGAAGGAAATGGCAACCCACTCCAGTATTCTTGCCTGGAGAATTCCACGGACAGAGGAGCCTGGCGGGCTACAGTCCATGGGGTCAAAAAGAGTTGGACACGACTGAGCAACTAACGCACACACACCCGCCCTGATCACAGGGCCAGGGGGAGGGGTGGAACGGGGCTTTAGTACCAGCCCTCCAGGTTCAAATCCTTGCCCTGCTTCTTCTGTTAGCTCAGCAGGCCTTCAAGCTCACTCAGCCTCAGTTTCCTCCTCTGCACAGTGGGAAGGTGCTGGAGCTGATCCTGGGTGGTGTTGAGGAAACTCAGTGCCTGATGCCTGTGAAATGCTCTGTCCTTGTGAGCATCAAGCGAAGCTGGTGATCGGTGTTATTCTGTGACTGGGCCTGGGAAGGACAGGGCGATTATTCCCTCTGCTGAGGGCGATGCATAGGAGCGGGGCTGGGGCCAGGTTCCAGGAGGCTGAGCTCTCGGTGGGTTTGGCTGAGCCACTGCCCTCAGCAGCCCTCAGCTTGTTAATCAGCTCAGTGAGCAGCTTGCTTTGCTGGAAGATGTCCCACTGTCGACTCCTTGGATGCCCAGGGAGGCGTTGGTGTGAGAGCACAGCGCTGGGCTTGGGGTCGGGGCACACTTGCCCCAGAGATGGGGACAGGTTGCCGAAAGGACAGAATCCCGGCCACCAGGCTCCTGCCACCTCTCCTGGCCCCTTCCTCTCTGCTTGCTCTGTCTTGCCTCATGGCCTCTATCCAGCCATCCGCATCTCAGCATCCCTCCATGGACCTCAGCCTCCAGTGCCTTGGTCAGACTGCACCTCCCCCAGGAAGCCTGTGTGAGCCAGGGTCCAACCAGGAGATGCAACCACATAAGTTGTTCCGAGAGAGCAAATTTAAAGATGTGTTCTGCTGCTGCTGCTGCTAAGTCATGTCAGTCGTGTCCGACTCTGGGAGCCCACCAGGCTCCCATCCCTGGGATTCTCCAGGCAAGAATACTGGAGTGGGTTGCCATCTCCTTCTCCAGTGCATGAAAATGAAAAGTGAAAGTGAAGTCGCTCAGTCATGTCCAACTTCGTGACCCCATGGACTGCAGCCCACCAGGCTCCTCCGTCCATAGGATTTTCGAGTGGGATGCTACTCCACACCTATTAGCAGGGCTGTGATCAGAAAAACAGAGAACAAGTGTTTGCAAAGATGTAGGGGAATTGGAACCTTGTGCATTGCTGGTGGGGATGTAATTGGTACAGTCCATACAGAAAATGTTATGTGTTTCCTCAAACAATTAAACATAGAATTATCACATGATCAAGGAGTTCCACTTGGAGGTATATACTCCAAAGAAGGCAGAGACTTGAACAAATATTTGTTCCCCCGTATTCGTGCCTACATGCTTACTCACTCAGTCATGTCCTACTCATAGCAGCATTATTTAAAATAGCCAAAAGGTGGAAGCAACTCGTGTCCATCAGTGGGTTAAAGGATAAATAAAATACGATCTTTACATGCAATGGAATATTAGTTGGCTTTAAAAAGGAGGGAAGTTCCGATACATACTCCAACATAGACGAACCTTGAAGACCTTGTTGTTCAGTCACTAAGTCGTGTCCAACTCTTTGCAGACCCCATGGACTGTAGCGCCCCGAGGCTCCACTCTCTGTAGGGTTTTCCAGGCAGGAATACTGGAGTGCGTTGCCCTGCTCTCCTCCAGGGAATAAGCTGGGACTGGGCCTAATTTTTTAGCTCAGCAACAAAAATATGAATTATCTATCACATGCTTGTCCCCGAGAGGAGGTTTTTCAACTCTTGCCCCATTGTCCAGTGGAGGATACAGTGCTCAGAGACCATAGTGATTTGCCCCAGGTCACACAGCTTTGGAAAAGTTTGGAAGGAACTGCGGGTCTGTCTCTCTGGTGCCTTGTAACCTCCGCCGTGTCCCACCAGAGCTCAGGTCCAACTCACCTGTTGGTTATACATCAGACAGAGGATGGACGAAGGTGGGGATGATGTAGGTCGCCTGTCTGTCTTCCACCTGGGAGGGAGGGTGACGATTCCAGGAGCTCCCCCTCACAGGTGGGTCTGAGCAGTGAAGGCCGAGATCCCCTGTCTTCTTTCCGCTACCATCTGCTTATAAGGCCCCAAGGAGAATTCATCTCAGGGAAGGGGAGAGACTGCGAGAGAAGCTGCTCTGAGTTCTGCATCAAAACACTGATGTCAGAGGCACAGCTTCCGAGTTGCAAAGGTTTTTCCTTTTTGTGTGAAGTCTAAGGCAGGAGATACACAAGCCTGTCCTGCAGAGGGTGCTGGACTCCCAAGGGGTTTGCATGGAAACCGGAGGGAAGTAGAGAGGCAGTGAGTGAGAGAGAGAGAGAGAAGGAGAGAGCGGGAGGTAGAAAGGAAGAGAGAAAGGCGAGCGCCGTTGAACATAAAAATGACAGATGCCTGGTGTAAAGGGTGACAATTTGCCTACCCAGTGAAATGGTCCTGTCGAGACGTCAGGGTACTTGGGGGCTTGAATTCAGAGAGGAGGTATTAGAAATTGCAGGCAGCCAGGAGCCCCTCGGTGGCCTCCGAGCTCCAGAAGTGATGTTTTGTAATTTTGCCTTATGATCTGTGAGGGTTTATCATGGCGCTAATCGGCCTAATGATGACGGGAACTCAGTCATTCCCACTTAGATGCCAGGTTTTAAGTAATAATAGGCGCTCAGCAGGCCCCTCGGCGGTGCGCTGGGAGAACCGGGGGCGATGGGCCCTCTGTGAGCTTCTGGTAAATGAGCTGGGCTCCTGTCGGGGTCCCGCAGCACTTCGGGGCTGCAGACAGCCCCCCACGGACCCCTTCCCGCCGCCTCTGCCTGCTGGTCCCCAACCCGCAGATAGGACCGCCTCTCTGGGTCCACCCATCCTCGGGCCGCTGCCCACTCTCGTCCCGGGAGCTGCCACCCCTTCATGGGAAAATTTACAACCCGTGTTTATGATCATGCCCTTGTTCCCATGGACACCCGCGAACGGCACAACCAAGATTAATGGAGAACCGCCGAGACCAGTCCTAAAAGATGGGCCCTCTAGCGGATTCTGGTCTGCCGCGCGTCATCCATTAGCGCCCCGCGCGCGGGGCCCTCATCACGGCGGCATCATCGAGACCCGTGCAAGATGGCATTTCCACCGCACATCAACAGATCATTTCACCACTGCTCAAGGCATCGTAAATTGGACTTATAGCTCAGCTGCTGGCATAAATAAGTCCCTTTGATAGTTAGTGGAAGACGTTATGGCACTCCAGGGTACAGGAGGGGACATTGGCACTGTCATTTTTTTCTCCAGCCCTGGCACCCTGGTGCCTGTGATCTTTCTGAAGATTCAGGGCACGCGCTCTTCATTACGGCTTGGGCACCAGGGACTTGTTTTTTTCGCAAGATTAATGAGCGCCACGGAAATTCTCCAGCGCATCTCGATAATTAAGTCTTTGTTTATCAAAAAACAAGTTATATTAGGAGCAGAAAATTCGCAGTAATTATTCATAATTCTAACAATTCAAGTATAGCTACCTCATTTGCCTGGGTAATTCTGCTTTTTAATTTCTTGCATATATTTGCATATTAATTTTGCCCGCCGGCTGCAGCAGGCTTGACAGTTTGCTACTATGTGATGGTTTTCACAGGGGTGCGACTCAGTTGGGTGGCATTTCGACTGGGTGCAATGATAAATTATGAATTTTCTAATTTGCTGCATAATGAAGTAACCCCTTCCAACCCAATTAAAAAGAATCACCAGGATCCATACTTTTTTTTTAATTTTGGTAAGTATATATTTTCCAGGTATTTTGTCTCTTTTTTTTTTCCAGCTGTTTACAAACAAAGTATATGTATTTTTTTTTTCCCTTTGAAAGAAAAAAAAAAAAAACACCCATCAGTGGTTGCATTTGCAGCGTTTCTGGATGCTGGCGACTTTCTATGCATCAAAAGGCATTTAGGCTTGTGGTTGGGCCACTCCTCAGCCTGCCGGGCCGGCACAGGCGTCTAGTCCGATGAATGAGTTTCTGTTGCATTTGGGTGGCAGTTATGTGTACCATGCATGCTGAAATTTGGTGGGCTGGCGTCCACGGTCAAGTTAGAGAGACGCACAGGTTCCAAGGATGGACAGCCGTGGCTGGTGAGGGTGTTGCATTGTCCACACCAGGCCTGCTGAGCGGAGCAGAGGGTCAAGCTGCAGGCAAATGACTTCCTGCTTTTCCAGATGGTCTGGTGTAACTCAGATAATATCTTCTAATGATGTAAGAAAAAAAATTTTTTTCTTTGTACAATCTTGTTGCAATTTTCATGCAAAACCAGTCCTGCAAGTGGCCAGATTTTTGCCCAGCTTAGCTTTGCGGGGAGCACCCCTTAGTGTGGGGTTGTGTAGTTGAAACAGGGGCAGTGGTGCCCTGTGTGCAGCCTTCCTGCCGGCAGGAACATCCTCCTCACAGAGCAGATGCAGGCGGAGCTGCTCCTGTGAGTTCAGACCCAGGACTCACCATCAAGCATGTTATCAGATGCAGGTCTGGTTTTGGGGAAGTGAACCACCCCAAAATGGAGGATGCAAATTCAGTAAGTCCCATACCAGGTACAGACGCTTGGAGCTTTTGGAGCAGCAGGAAACACCAAGACCAGCTTGTACAGCTTCTGTTGGGTCCCTTTGTACTATATCCCCATGGAGAAATGTCCAGACTTCTTTTGCATACCTCCAGTGATGGGGGACTTACTGCTGTCCTGTGTGATCCTGTCTGTCTTGAGACAATTTTGTTTGCTAGAAATCACTTTCAAATATGCCTCCTTTGACTTCTCCCCACTGGCTCTGTTTTCTTCCCAAGGGGCCGCATATGCACACCGACTTTTCCCTTCTCATCTGATGTTACACTCCATCTCTTGCTTTTCGGAGGTTTATATACTTTTCTTTTTAGCCAGACCATGCTGTCCTTGAGGGCACACACTGGCTTACACTTCTAAATGACCTCATGCCGTGTGGAGGGCTGATGTCACAGTAAGGGCTGTGAGTTCAGGCCCAGGACTCACAATCAAGCACGTTATCAGATGCAGGTCTGGTTTTGGGGAAGTGAACCACCCCAAAATGGAGGATGCAAATTCAGTAAGTCCCATACCAAGCACAGACGCTTGGAGCTTTTGGAGCAGCAGGAAACACCAAGACCAGCTTGGTTATTGCCTGGTTATTATTATTTAAGCACGTACATACATTTATTGTGAAAGTGAATCCAGAAAATTCAATAGGACAGTGGGAACAGGTAATGTTAGGGCACAGCCTCACAGAATGGAGCCAGGGTTAGCCATGAACGGAGCAGCCCCATTCTTAAAGGTTCCAGAAGGACAATGTGAATGGAGACCTCTTTTATGCTGTCCTCTCTTGTTCTCTAGAGGTTTGCAGTGTTTATCTTTTTAGCCAGACTATGAATTCATGGGACTTCCCTGGTGGCTCAGCATTAAAATAATCTTCCTGCAATGAAAGAGACTTGGGTTCGATCCCTGGGTTGGGAAGATGTCCTGGAGAAGGAAATGGCAACCCACTCCAGTATTCTTGCCTGGAGAATCCCGTGGATGGAGGAGCCTGGTGGGCTACAGTCGATGGGGTCATAAAGAGTGGGACATGACTGAGGCAACCAAACCACTGCCATGAACTCGTTAAGGTCTAAGTGGTTGAGTCACTAAGTCAAATCTGACTCTTTGCCACCCCATGGACTGTAGTCCACCAGCCTCCTCTGTCCATGGGATTCTCTACTGGAGTGGCTTGACATTTCCTTCTCCACATTAAGGTCTAAACCACATCCTTAATATTGGATTGGCCAAAAATTTCATTTAGGTTTAAAAACCTGAATGAACGTTTCGGCCCGCTTTAATACATGATTATTGTTGTTTAGTCGCTCAGTCGTGTCTCGGTCTTTGCAACCCCGTGGACTGTAGCCTGCCTGGCTCCTTTGTCCGTGGAATTCTCCAGGCAAGAATACTGGAGTGGGTAGCCATTTTCTTCGGCAGGGTATCTCCCCTACCCAGGGATTGAACCTGCGTCTCCTACATCTTCTGTACTGGCAGGCAGATTCTTTACCACCGAGTCACCTGGGATGCCCAACTTAGTACACTGCTATTAGCAAATTCAAGCATCAAGCTAGCTACAAGCGACACAGTTTTCATCTGTTTTGGTCTTCTTTTTTTTCTTACCTATAAGATGGTTCAGTTCAGTTCAGTCTCTCAGTCATGTCTGACTCTTTGTGACCCCATGAATCACAGCACGCCAGGCCTCCTTGTCCATCACCAACTCCCGGAGTTCACCCAAACTCATGTGCATTGAGTCGGTGATACCATCCAGCCATCTCATCCTCTGTCATCCCCTTTTCCTCTTGCCCCCAATCCCTCCCAGCATCATGGTCTTTTCCAATGAGTCAACTCTTCGCATGAGGTGGCCAAAGTACTGGAGTTTCAGCCTCAGCATCAGGCCTTCCAATGAACACCCAGGACTGATCTCCTTTAGAAAGGACTGGTTGGATCTCCTTGCAGTCCAAGGGACTCTCAAGAGTCTTCTCCAACACCACAGTTCAAAAGCATCAATTCTTCGGCGCTCAGCCTTCTTCACAGTCCAACTTTAGCATCCATACATAACGACTGGAAAAACAATAGCCTTGACCAGACGGACCTTTGTTGGCAAAGTAATGTCTCTGCTTTTGAATATGCTATCTAGGTTAGTTATAACTTTCCTTCCAAGGAGTAAGCATCTTTTAATTTCATGGCTGCAGTCACCATCTGCAGTGATTTTGGAGCCCCAAAAAACCAAAGTCTGACACTGTTTCCACTGTTTGCCCATCTATTTCCCCTGAAGAGAAGGGACCAGATGCCATGATCTTAGTTTTCTGAATGTTGAGTTTTAAGCCAACTTTTTCACTCTCCTCTTTCACTTTCACCAAGAGGCTCTTTAGTCCCTCTTCACTTTCTGCCATAAGGGTGGTGTCATCTGCATATCTGAGGTTATTGATATTTCTCCTGGCAATCTTGATTCCAGCTTGTGTTTCATCCAGCCCAGCATTTCTCACGATGTACTCTGCATAGAAGTTAAATAAGCAGGGTGACAATATACAGCCTTGATGTACTCCTTTTCCTATTTGGAACCAGCCTGTTGGTCCATGTCCAGTTCTAACTGTTGCTTTTAAGTCTAACTGTGACCTAAATATCGAGTGGGACATACTTGGACTAAAAATTTTTGCCATTGCTTAACTGAAGTTTAAACAGAACTTAGCATCCTGTATTGTTATTTGCTAAATCTGGGATCTCTAAATTAAGGTCCAGAGAGTGTTGGTCACTTACCCAAAGTCCCATAGCTAGTGAGTGGCTTTGGAATCTGTATTTTTAATTCTCTCTGCTATGGTGCTTCTGTAAATCCACTAGGTATATCAGTTGAACAAATAAGGTATTAAAATAAAAGCCTCACTCAATGTCGAGGCACATAGTAGGCTTCCCATAAATGCTATTTCCCTTCCCTCTTCCCTATCTGTCTGACCCTCATGGGGCTCTGCTTGATTACCTCACTCTCCAGACTGTCGTTATCCTTTTACCAAAGGTATCGCTATTCTTTGGGCTTCTCTCATAGCTCAGTTGGTAAAGAATCTGCCTGCAATGCAGGAGACCCTGGTTCAATTCCTGGGTTGGGAAGATCCCCTGGAGAAGGGATAGGCTACCCACTCCACTATTCTTGGGCTTCCCTGGTGGCTCAGCTGGTAAGGAATCCATTTGCAATGCGGGAGACCTGGGTTTGATCCCTGGGTTTGATCCCTGGGTTGGGAAGATCCCCTGGAGGAAGGAATGGCTACACATTCCAGTATTCTGGCCTGGAGAATTCCATGGACTGTATAGTCCATGAGGTTGCAAAGAGTAGACTTTCACTTTCATCACTATTCTTTGCTATAGTGAGGTGTTATCTGTTCTTTCATTTATTCAAGTATTTATTTTATTTTATTTATTTTTTAATGGAGAAATTTATAAAACCTTATTGAAAGATATTTTAAAAGCCAAAATAAATGGAGAATTATACCATGTTCATGAATTGGAAGACTCAATATTATAATTAATCTATACATTCAATACAAATCCAATAAAAATTTCAACTTTTCATCTGTTTGATTTGGAACTTGTCAAGCTAATTCTAGAAGTTGTATAGAAAAGTAATTGGCTTAGAATAGCCAAGATACTCCATGGAAGAAAAGTTTGTTGATGTTGAAGGTGGAAGTGGAATTGTCCTGAGAGATCAAGACCTTTTTCTAAAGTGGTAATACTCAGGATTGTATAGTACTGCCACAAGGTTAGACAAATTGACCAGTGAGTTAGAACAGAAACCATCAACAGACTCCCCCACCCTCCACACAAAGAAACTTGATTTATGAAAAGAGTCAGTGTTATAGATCATTGGGGAAAGGATGAACTTTTCGGAAAATGGTGTTGGAACAACCACTTACCATATAGAAAAAACATACTGAATTACTATCTCATGTTTATGTAAAACTCAGTTCAGAGAGGACTAAAGACAAATGTAAAAAGCAAACTATAAAACTTTTTAAAGGCAGTAAAGAGTAGCTTTATGACTTTTGAGTAGGAAATGATCACTCCCTTACCATGAAGCTAACTTGTATCCAGCTTTATAAGAGACTTTTCAAAAAGAGTTATTTCCAGCAGGACGTGGGTGACTTTCCATAACATCTTACAACTTTCAAACTCACCTCTCCAAAAAGTCAAGAAAGTTTGTTGCTACAATAAACAGGAAAAATTTTCAAAAAGGGTGATTATTTCACATGAGGCATTTAAGAGATTTTCACAGGTCACCTCTGACATGGAGGAAAGGAACTAAAAACTCCAGGATTATTAATGAGATGATCCACAGTCTACAAACAGGAATCCTGGTTCCTCCGAGCAACACCGTCTTGATGTCATCACCAGAAAGCCCGAGTACTGTTACCTGATGCAGCTGATTCTAGGAGCGTCAAGAATTCTTGACTTCTCAGGAAGTCAAGAATGTGCTGATGACATCAAGAAAGGAGGACATGAAGTATTTTTTCTCCACGCAGTAAGGCTTCTGAGCCATAGTGGCTGACATGCATGAATGTCAGAGAATCTCTCCCAGGAAACAAGAATAATCTTCAGATGCAAGGATAGATACTTCTATTTCCCCCCATTTCAATCCAGCTTCTGAAACATTCTACTAGTGGTTATTTGCCCATTCCACAAAAGACAACAACGAAGTATCTCGTGTGCTAAGAACATAACTTAAAAAAAAAATCTACATTTTTATAAAATTTGATTTAAAAATAGTATTTCAAACAGTAGAGTCACTAGAAGTACACAGCTATCCAAAAGGTACACTTCATTTAGCATCCCCAGTGCCTTCTGCTTTCTGTGACTGGACTGTAGAGGCATCTCGGTTTTTCACAGGGTTGTTCCCATCCTTGCCGAGTTCTGCTTTCCCCTTTCTCCCTTTGGCCAGCTTCTCTCCCTTCTTTGCAGGGGCCTTCTTTGGCCTGGGCTCTGGTTTCGGAAGGGCAGGTTTGGCGACAACCATGCTGTTCTCCTCTGTGGCTCATCCTTCACCTGCCCTTTGTCACCTTTAGCATCTCTGTTTGCCTTTCTCTTGGGCATGGTGGCAGCAGCGCTTGGCAGCCCAAGGGGTTCTTCTGTCTTTCTCACTGTTCCTAGAAAGATTTCTGGGTTCTAGGAGGTTTGTTCTAACTTGGGTTCTGGTTTCAATCCTACCCCAAAGTCAGAAGGCCACTCTCTTCTCTCTGCCTCTTACTTATGGCAAGATATTGCCTTGGGGTCCGAGGGGCGTGGGACTCCCAGCTGCTGGCCTGCAGCGCCAGTGCCTGGGGCTGAGGCAAGGCCGTCGCGGACCGCAGGCTGGCGAAGAGATGCCCGGAGCTGGGTGCTAAGTATTTATTTTAATAGTGAATTTTTAAATTTAATTTTACACTTAAATATATTTACTTAAAAAGGAATTTTTATTATACTATCCTAAATGGAAAAATCAGGATGATTCTGTGCCATAAATTAAAGGTAACTGTAAAATGTACAATGAAAATAGAAGATTATGTGTTTTTACCTACTGTAAGAGTTAGTCTCTGTTAAACAGGGAGATTTACAAACAACACAATGGTGTTAAAGTCACACTACTTACCAGAGACTTTCTGCTGGGTCTATTCGAAAGGATAAAAGATAATTAGCAAGTGAACTCCTGTTTTTATGCTGTATCTGTAACCACCTCAGTCATCTCATGTTCTATCCCTAGGAAGATATGTCCCCGACCTTTGATGAAATACTGAATTAATGACCAGGACTACAATCTTTTGATAAGCAATCACAAAAACAGTGTGTTTGGGGCCACTTTCTTGTTCAGAAGTCTGGTGACCCAGCAGGTAGGGTCATTGCACTCTGAAGGTGGCCATCACCTTCCACACCTGATAATCCAATTGGCAGACCCCACCAGGACCTGGAGGAGTGATGGCATCCAGTGAGTGACTGGGCCTCACCTCTTAGCCAGTGTGGTTCCTTCCAAGTCTGACTTTCTATGACCAGGTGATGTTCTCTTCCATACAGCCAGCTTGATTGGCAGGCCTAGAGCTGGACTCAAATGCCACTTATATTGTAAGGCTAAGAAAGGCAATTTCACTTCCGCTCCATCTCTTGGTCCAAGTCCCTGGAACCAACAGTAGGTCATGAGTCACCAGGCGCCCTCAAAGTCTCCCCTAGTCCATTCCCAAGCCCTCAACTTTTCTTCTCCCGACCTGCACCCTTCTACGACTTGTGAGGATTTCCAGCAGGCCTCTCCTTACCACATTCTGCTTGGGGACACCTGAGTTAACATCGAGCCCCTCCTCCCGCCCTCTGCCCCAACTTCCAAGAGTCTAGGGACACGAAAATGAAATTCTCTCGCAAAACACTAAGGATAGTTGCAGCCTTGACAAGAGCTAGACTTTTGCCTGGCTGGGTTGCTGAAAACCTCACATGGCGATATTCTTGCTGTTAGTTGACTTAATTCTTATGAGTAAGTCATGGCAGGGATCACTGCATATTTATTTCAAATAAGTAAAATAAGGAGGAGGAAAATTAAGTGGTTTCCTGAGCCACCATGGCAAATTAACAGCAGAGTTAACCTTCATCCTAGGTCTTTTGGCTTCAAGTGTGCTGTTCTTTGGGTACGTTGACCTCCCTTGTATCATTAATGGATGAAAACCACATGACCAGGTCCTCAGCCTCAACACCACTGTCAGCACCATAGGTGAAAGACTCTGTGATCATGATAAACCCAGCTCTTCCTTATCATTCTATCAGTACAAAATCAGATCATAGAGCCAGAGTTCCCATTTCTTGGCTCCAAATAAGCATAGTTTCAGCTTCATTCTGGAAGGTGTACACCAGATAATGTTAGGGGATAATCAGCACTGGCTACAACTTATGTTGTCCTCTAAACAGACTTTAAATCCTCCCCTTTTTAGAGGAGAAGGCAATGTCTCACTTTCACTTTATTCCTTTCGATTGTGATCCTTGTAGGAAGCTAGGTGTTTGCATAAAGATCTAATTTGACCTTAAATAACCAACAAATCATGGAATCTAAAATAGCAATAATGATGACAGTGACCTCAAAAGAGTACAGGTTTGCCTACAGTTGCCCAGATTTTATGTTTTATTAATATTCTGATATGGATGGGCCCATTTAATTGTTCAATGTTCCATGTATTGCAATTGTGTCAAGTTCTGCATTAAGGAAAATATATTCCAAAGGAGAAGAACACACGCTTTTTCTCTTACTCATCTTGTAGCCATCTATACATCCAACAAACTGTTACTGAATGAAGGAAGGGATTGACACTGTCCAATTTACCCTCTCTGCAATCTCAGTTTCTCTCCAATGAGGGAACTGAGACTCAAACTTGTAAGAAACGTGTCTGAGCCCATAAGCTGGTAAGTAGTAGAGCCAGGACTGTATCACCAAAGCTCCAAATCTTAGCCATGATTTTATATCGACTCTTAAGAAAGCCATTCATTTTCCTCTTGCCAGCTTCTTTCTTTCTTTTTTCCTTTTCCCTTATTTCTTTTCCTTTCCTCTCTCTTTCTCCCTCTTTTCCTCCCTCTCTCCCCTTCTTTTTTCTTTCTTCTTTTCTTTCCTTCCTTCTTTATGTATCTTTATTTAGTGATTATTCAGCAATCACCTATTGAGTCCATTGTGTTGGATGCTGGAAATATAGAAATGATTAAGACAAAAATCATGCCCTTGAAGGCCACTCTATTTTTGATTGTTTAATCTTTAATCATGTGCACATCTCCCTAGTCTTGGAAATACTTTCTGCTGACCTCACTTTCCAGTTTTGTTTTGGGCCCATGTCACTTTTGTTTTCTGTGGCTGCCTTGCGGTGACCATTTTACTTGCTGCTTTCTATTCATCACCTTCCTCAGTCTCCTGCAGGCTGATGCTGGTTTGCTTCCGTGAGAGACTTGTGAGGGAGGCCATGCCGATGAGTGACAGAACTTAGGATGTGAAATCAGAAGCACTGAGTCTGAAATTCACTTCCACAGGGCGGCATATTGCTGAAGGATAACAATGGCATCTAGAATTTGAAAAACCCTAGAACCCTAATGGACTTCCCTGGTGGCGCTAGTGGTAAAGAACCCACCTGCTAATGCAGGAGATGTAAGAGACGCGGGTACAATCCCTGGGTCAGGAAGATCCCCTGGAGGAGGGCATGGCAACCCACTCCAGTATTCTTGCCTGGAGAATCCCATGGACAGAGGAGCCTTGCGAGGTATGGTCCATAAGGTCACAAAGAGTCAGACACGACTGAAGCAACTTAGCACAGAGCCCCTAATATGAGACCTGTTTTAAGGCTGGGCAACTGGAGATCTGGGCTGAAACACATCCAATGAAACCAATTGACAAGAGAGCCTCATGGAAAAAAATCCATGCAATTTGAGTGCTTAAACAAAAATTTAAAAGCCCATGAAGAAACTCAGTGCAACAGAAGACAGTCAGTATACCCCTCACATGTGATAACTCAAACTGAGAAAATAGAAATAATGATAAAGCTATCATATTAAAGGCTGAGCATGTGCTAGGCACTGCTCCAAATGAGTTGCATGGATCAACCCATTTAATCTCCTTAAAAATCTATGCAGTTTGCATTATAATCATCATCATGATTAAACAGAGGTACAGTCAAGTTATCACAAGATTGCATAACTATAAGTGGCAAAGCTGGAACTGACATAAACAATCTGGCCTTCAACCTCTTGTGCTCAGCCGCTATGCTATATTACCTATACTGCTGTAGATAAATCTGAAAGGATTTAAACACTTTCAACTAGGTTAATGTCATAGTATCATCCTTAAAGTGAAGAAAGGGCTATTAAATACAAGGAATAACCTATAGAAGATAGTGGAAATGAAAGATAGTTATAAAAAAAGATTGAATGGAGAAGAGATTAGAGACAGCTGGAGAGAGAATTAGTAAGTTGGAAGCTTCAAGTGGGAAGCATTCTGTCTCACCTCTGAAAGCGATACATAGAACATAGCTTTTCCATCTTAAAGATGGGAAAACTGAGCCAGTTAAGGGCTCATGTGTGGTCATTTTCTTCTTTGAGCTTGTTTTATATTTTTCTTTGGGTTTTAAGTGAGCATGATAAAAATCATCCTTCTTACATTATAGGATTATTTGTATTGGTGTCTTTGGAAGTAGGAAGGAAAATGAAAAAGAAAATATCTTGTTCACTTTCACCCCTTTTCATTCTTTAGCTTTAGAATTCCATAACTTCTACATTTTATTGTCTTTTAAAATTAAGTTTATCACATTTGATAAAATAGCAGATAATAAAACATATATATGCCAATGCAAGATTTAAACAATACAAAAATATATTTTATAAATAAAATCTTTGTTTAGTTCTTGCAATTCTCTTGCAAGCTCACACTGGCTCAGTGGCAATCACTGACAATTATGTCTCTTTAAGATCTGTCTGTGTTCATTTACAGACTGATATTTATATTTTTATTTACATAAATTGTAACAAGTTCCAATACTTTGGCCACCTGATGTGAACAGCCAACTCACTGGAAAAGATCCTGATGCTGGGAAAGGTGGAAGGCAAAAGGAGAAGGGGGTGACAGAGGATGAGATGGTTAGATAGCATCACTGACTCAACGGATATGAGTCTGAGCAAACTGGGAGATAGTGAAGGACAGGGAAGTCCGGCAAGCTGCAGTCCATGAGGTCGCAGAGTCAGACATGACTCAGCGACTGAAAAATTGTAATAATTTAAATTGTAATAATACATTCCAAATATTCTGTTAGTAGTATATGCAATGAGTCTTTCTATAATAAGACACACACACACAAACAGGACACATATACCTGTCTCATTCCTTATAACTACTGCATAATATTTCAGAGCACAAATAGGACTCAGTTCATTTAATTATTTCTACATTAAAAGATATTTAGGTATATCCTAGATTCCCTATTAGAGATAATGCTAACATGTAAAATCTTATAAATGTTCCTCAGAATGTATATCCTAATATTTTTGTAAGATATCATTTAAGACAGGGAATTTTGAGGTCAAAGTAGTTTCTGAATATGACTGAATTTCCTTTCGCTCAGAAGCTGTACTTACAGTTGCATGAACAGTCTATCAGAGTTCTAATTCCCCCTCCCCTCATCAATAATGGAGTTCCTTTACCTTTGAAATGTTTGTCTTCGTCACTCTGAGAGAGTGACTATATTAGATGAAGGGGGCAGAAGAAAGATGGACACTGAGGGGCAATGATAAAAGGGAAAAATCAGACTAGATGAGGAAGGAACATAAGCGAGGCTGTTTAGGGTCCAAATGACCCACAGCGAGTGGAGAAGGGAGAGACTGGGAAGGACCCTTGGGGGCTGGCCAGACGCGCCAGCTGTGCCCTGTCCCTTCAGGACCAAGAGCCCCTGTGGACGGAACCAGGCTGAGTGCTTAGAGAAAGGCGCGCCTCAAGGAGTTTCCAGGCTGAGGGTCAGATATGGCCCTTAGCCTCAGGAAACCTCCGGGTGGTGGGGGGCACACAGCCCCAGCTCCCAGTCCTGAGCTGAAAGCCCGGGGTCTGAGTGGGGCACAGTAGGGCCTCAGGGACCCCACTCCAATGAGAAACCATGGTGCAGGACACGCAGTGGGAACAGCACAACTCCATCCTGCCCTCAGAGACGGGGAGATCACTCGAGTGGCTAGGAAGGGGATGTGCCAGGTGCTGTGGGGTGTCCCTGGCGGCTCAGCTGGTAAACAATCCCCCCGCAATGCAGGAGACTCCGGTTCGATTCCTGGGTTGGGAAGATCCCCTGGAGAAGGGAGAGGCTACCCACTCCAGTATTCTGGCCCAGAGAACTCCGTGAAGAGAGGAGCCTGGGGGGCTACAGTCCATGGGGTTGCAAAGAGAGACTGAGAGACTGTCACACAGGGAGGTGCTGAGGGTGATCAGAGCTTGGCACTCCATGGGCCTGGGAGCAAGCGGGGGGAAGTTTTGGAGAAGGAGTCCCATCCCTTCAAGGTAGGAAAGTGTTCGGGGGGTAGGGAGGGAAGGAGAAGTGGCCGGGAGGGGGGAAAGGGCACCCTGGATGAACTGCCATTGGGTTTGTTGTGACTGAAGTGTAACAGAGGGGTAGGGTGGTAGGAAATTAGGTTGCGCAGGAATGGAACTGCAAAAGCCCTGTCGGACAGTGTGACCCACTGGAGGTCTTCGACCAGTAGCATAGTCTAATCGGTTAGTTTCTCCTCCATGAAGGAGCACTCTGACTGCTTTGGGGAGAGTTAATTGGGAACTGGTAGGAGAAGGCAATGGCACCCCACTCTTGCCTGGAAAATCCCATGGATGGAGGAGCCTGGTGGGCTGCAGTCCATGGGGTCGCTAAGAGTCAGACACGACTGAGCGACTTCACTTTCACTTTTCACTTTCATGCATTGGAGAAGGAAATGGCAACCCACTCCAGTGTTCTTGCCTGGAGAATCCCAGGGGCGGGGGAGCCTGGTGGGGTTGCACAGAGTCGGACACGACTGAAGAGACTTAGCAGCAGCAGGGGAGGCCGTTTGGAAACAAGGCGAGAGATGACAAGTGGCTGAGGGCAGGGAGCAGTGGTGACCGAGAGAAGGAGGGAGAGGTTTCAGAGGGAAAATCCCGTGAACATGGGTGGCACCTGGATTTCTGGCTTGTGCTGATGGATGCTAGTGCTGTTTAAAGAGACAGCACGGGAACAGGGAGTGAGCGGAATCTAAATACCTGTGAGAAAACTATTTTTAATCATATATGATGTCAACTATTACAATTATAGATTGCATAGGCATGCTAAATCACTTCAGTAGTGTCCAATTCCTTGCAGTCCTATGAACTGTAGCCCGCCAGGCTTCTCTGTCCATGGGGATTCTCCAGGTAAGAATACTAGAATGGATTGCCATGTCCTCCTCCAGGGGATCCTCCCAACCCAGGGATCAAACTCAGATCTCCCAAACTAAGGGCAGATTCTTTACCTTCTGAGCCACCAGGGAAGCCCCCGCCTGGATATAGTCTATTATAAATGCAAAAATGCTTATATTAGATTATGGTTTATAATTAAAAATCCTGTGGGGATCTGAATAAAATATGTGTAAAAATCATAGAAAACTATATGTGTTCCCATGAAAATAATCATTAATACTTACATATCTCTTACATATAGCAGATTTTACATTTATTAGATCATTTAATTCTCATCATATGCCTGTGAGGTAAGTACCATAGTATATCCCCATTTTCCAGTTAGAAAACAGAGGCACAGAAGGTTAACTAACTTGTTCAAGTTCACCTTGCTGGTAAATGTCAGAGCTGGGATTTGAACCTAAGAATTTGGGTCCAGATCCTCTATTTTTTTAAACGCACCTGAACCCTCCTGCCAATCCAGGAGACCCAAGAGAACCTGGTTTGATCCCTGGGTTGGGAAGATTCCCCTGGAGGAAGAAATGGCAACCCACTCCAGTGTTCTTGCCTGGAAAATGTCATAGACAGAGGAGCCTGGTGGGTTACAGTCCATGGGGTTGCAATGAGTCAGACACGTGTGCAGATATTATATGTTGCTTGGAGAGTGTAAAGTGTAAAGTAACACATCCATGCTAAGTCACTACAGTCATGTCCAGCTCTTTGCGACCCCATGGACTGTAGCCCGACAGTCCCATGGCTCTTTGTCCATGATTCTCCAGCCAAGAATACTGGGGTGGGCTGCCATGCCCTTCTCCAGGGGATCTTCTCCACCCAGGGATCGAACTGAGTCTCTGATCTTTCCTGAGTTGGCAGGTGGGTTCTTTACCATCAGCACCACCTGGGAAGCCCATAAAGGAATGATGAACACTCAGTGTAGAAAAGTGGTTACTTTAGAGTGAGGGGAAAAGAGAATTTGATGAGGGTGTGTACACAGGGGACTTCAGCTGTATTGTTAACATTTTGTTTCTTAAACTGTTTGGTGGGTACATAGTTGGTAGTTTTATTACCTCTAACTTTGCATATATGTTAAATATTTCAGAGCCAACATTCATGTTTCATGCAAAATTTTTATACATCCTAAATCCAGTTTCAGAGTGTTTGGTTGAAATTAAGTGAATCTTAGGCTTAGAAGAAGCATAAGTTAAAAATCCACTGTTAAATACTTATTGATTTTTGCTTTGTGATTTTCTTGAGTAATCTTATTTAGAAATCCATGGTCTCCCACTGAAAAGGCAAGCTAATAACCTGTGTCAATTAGGAACTCCAAATCACAGAGGACAGACCAGGGTGGTTTAAACAGTTAAGATTTTATTGTTTCATCTGAGAAGAAACTGTGGAAGGAGGAGGCTGCTAGTATGGGTTCAGCACCTTAAGGAAGTCAGGACTGTGATGTTTACAATTGTTTTGGTATTTTCCTCATGGTACCAAAATAGCTGCTGCATCTCCAGCTCTGAGGTCCATGTCACCTGGGGCAAGGTTTAAAGGATAGTCCTCCCGGCTGAGTCAGCTCCCTTTAAGGAAGTTTCCATAAAACTTCATTCAACATTTTTTACCTACACGTCTTGGACCACATTATTGCAAAGGAAAATTGGAAGTGTGCTTTTTTTTTTTCCCCAAGTTGGCAAATTGCCTACCTGACAAAATATGGTGGTTTTGTTAGTGAGGAGGAAAGGAAAAATAGATTTTGAATATTTATTAGCACTCTCTGCCACAAACCTCCACAACCCTTCTTTTCTCTTCTTTTCCAGTGATGCAGAATAAAATGGCAAATTGAAACCCATTTTTGTTTCTTGATAATTGTTCTTATTAAATGGCCTTTTCACTCTGCACCCACAGCAGCCCACTTTAGAATGTCCAGAAAAAATTTCAAAAAGGAAACCTGGAAAATTCTGAGTCATAGAATACTTTCTAAATCACAGCAGGGAAAAAAAAAAAAAAGGACTTTAAAAAAGAATGGAATTGGGAATATCCTGTGTCTTTCCCAATTTGCTTCAGTTTTGAGTTGGTAAAAGTCATTTTTAATCCTTAAAATACTAGAAGGCTTTCAATCAAGCCATCTTAAGTAAACTCATTCATGAGAGAGTTTATTTCTATTCTGTATTGTCTTTCCTTTTTGTAAATACCATCGAACTCAAGTGTTTGCTTTTTCATTTGTTAGTTTATTTATTTATTCTAGGGTTCCATTCAACAGCCAGACAGCTGGGTTATAGAAATGCCAATTATGAATTCCCTACAGATCTGAGTACTGAATTCTCTACAAAGCTGGTTTGATTTTTTTTTTTTTTTAAGTAAGGCAAGCTAACTAAAATTTCAGCAAACTTTAGATGAAGAACTCAATGCTATCCTTTACCATGATATGTTGTGGCAATCAGAAGAGAATTTTTGTGTCCGTAGAAATATATTTTTTTTAATCAAAGGTTAAAGTTACAAGACACAATAAACAATAGAAGTTTTATCTACCTGTTTAGATGATATTACCAGTCGCACAACTAAGCCTTAGAAGGCACTTTATAGTATGCAAAGAACATTCGTATGTATTATCTCATGTTTTAGCATCATTACAGATATCATTAGAGAGAGGGTTAATAGGCACACTGTTTTAGCCACCTGTCAATGTGCTTGAGACTTACTTGTGCCCTTCCTCATGACTCTTCCATTGCCCCTGTTAACAATTTGATAAAATTACTGATTACCACAGCATCATCTAGAGTGTGAGCTTTCTTGATAAGGGAGCCTTTATGGTTAACAGACATTTGGTCCTGTAAAAAATCCCTAAGACTTTCTGGTCCATAAGACACATGGTCCATAAAACGTTTGGTCCATGCCAAAAAGTTCTTGATATTTGCAGGACCATTGGTCCTGTCTAAAGTGTCCATAAGACATGTGTGTGTGTGTGCATGCCCCAAAGTCCTTGATATTTGGTCATACTGTTCAGTTTAGTCTGTCAGTCGTGTTTGACTGTTTTCGACCCCATGGACTGCAGCACGCCAGGCTTCCCTGTCCATCACCAGCTCCCGGAGTTCACCCAAACTCATGTCCATCAAGTCGGTGATGCCATCCAGCCATCTCATCCTCTGTTGCCTCCTTCTCCTCCTGCCTTCAATCTTTCCCAGAGTCAGGGTCTTTTCTAATGTTTTGCATCAGGTGGCCAAAGAATTGGAGCTTCAGCTTCAGCATCAGTCCTTCCAACGAATACTCAGGACTGATTTTCTTTAGGATTGACTGGTTTCATCTCCTTGCTGTCCAAGGGACTCTCAAGAGTCTTCTGCAGCACTACAGTTGGAAAGCATCAATTCTTCAGTGCTCAGCTTTCTTTATAGTCCAACTCTCACATCCATACCTGACTACTGGAAAAATCATAGCTTTGACTGTATAGAACTTTGTTGACAAAGCAATGTCTCTGCTTTTAAATGCGCTGTCCGTGTGTGTTGTGATCATGTTGTATCCTGGACTGTGAACCCCAGGAGGACACAATGAGGTGTGTTCTCTTACGTGCCCTACGTAGGGCTAAGCCCTGAGCTTTACACATTGATTCACTGGAAAAGACTCTCATGCTGGGAGAGAATGATGGCAGGAGGAGAAGGGGACGACAGAGGATGAGATGGCTGGATGGCATCACCGACTTGATGGACATGAGCTTGGTTGAACTCCGGGAGTTGGTCATGGACAGGGAGGCCTGGCGTGCTGCAGTTCATGGGGTTGCAAAGAGTCGGATATGACTGAGTGACTGAACTGAACTGAACTGAATTGCACTTTGGTTTAGTTGATGGTGGAACCAGTGGGTATCTCTGGGCATCAGTCAGTTGTGGAGGAGGTGATGAAATGCATGAACGGCTGGGGAGGAAGAGTAAGAGAATGTCTCATATGTTGTGCAGCAAATTCAGAGAAGAAAAGCCACACGTGTATAATGGAGAGGGATGTAGTTTGTGTTGGCAATTGCTCCAGTTTCATTTGACATCAGATATTCTAAGTAAAGGAAAATTCAGAGATGAAGAAGTTGCTGGGAATTGAGTTGAATGGAAAAATGATGATGATGTTTTATAACTATTGACTTTGTTCAGCTAAAAAGGAGCAGAGTGTGTATTTATGAATAACGATACCTTCCATGAATGACAAGATGCTTAAGGTGACTGCTGTAATTCTAAAATCATTGAAGGCCAGTACATAGCTACTTAATGACCACAAAAAAAAAAAAAAAAANNAAAAAAAAAAAAAAAAAAAACACCATAAAATGGGGAGAAAATAAACTTTAATGGCTAACCAATATTAATAAGTCAAAACAAATTAATCCCTTGCTTTAATTTGGTAATATTTTAACTCTATCAGATGTGAAAAGCCACAGATGTTGTGTTTCATTAATATGGAATTAGTCGTGCAGTTGCATATTTTAAAAAATTGTTATTTTGTGTGCCTCAATTTAAAAATTTTCAAGAAATTAGTTTTGAGGCTCAAAGCACATTATGGGTGTGGTTTTCTCTGATTACAAACAGGCCTATTTTCTTCTTACTAAGAGATTTCTGTGTTCTCCTTTTGTTTGAAGAAGACTAACCAAATTGCTTTATATTTTGTTATCGACTGAGGTTGAAAATACAGCTTGGAGTTGGGGTTGTGACTATCACTCACATTTCAGGCAAATCCCATCCAAGACAAGAATCTGTGGGTCTGCAGTGGGTGTCTCACTGAAGAAGTGATCTCTGCCCAGGTCTAGAGTCACGAAACAGAGCCAGATAAAGGGCACCCTTGAAAACGGAAGAAGTCACTTTGTCCTGGAACTCTTAGTTTACAAATAAGGAAGGAAGCTTGAAGAAGTCATATGTCCTGCCTCTGTCACCCAACAGTTAAAAAAGAGCCCAGAAGCAAATACTTCCTTGTGTCCCTATGGTTCTAAAAGCAAAACCTAAATCCTTAAGATGGCCTTCAAGGTTTTGCAGTTCTGGCCTCAGTTTAAGTGTTCCATCTCCACTTGTACTACTCTTTGCCTGTTGACTGCACTTGAGCCATTGGTCTTGTTTTTAAATGTTTGGCAACACCACACTCCCTCCTACCACAGGACCTTTGTACAAGCAGTGGTTTCCTTTCCTTTTTCTTTTACACTTTGTTAGACTCTGATGCCTGCAGGTCTTGTCCTCAGTGGTGCCTTCAACACCTGTCCCAGGTCAGGTCTTCCTGTTTTACTCCTAAATGGTATTGTGTATCTTTCTTTGTTTATATTCCATTAGCCAAAGCAGCTCATATGGCCAAGCCTGATGCCACTGGGAGTGGGAAGGCTATTGGCAATGAAAGACTATAAATCATCCTCAAGGGAAAGTGGGTAAAATAACATAGTTTACCCCCAGGGCCCAGTAAGGGCCAGGCTCAATATACGCTCAGTAAATGGCAGCAATGAGAATAAGTGTAAAAGAAAGTGGAATGGGGAAGAGGAGGAAGATAATCTTCATTCATAACAGGGTCATAGTTCAGTGGAGGAGGGATGAGCAAACAAACACACTGTGATGTGGTAATTGTCCTAATGGAATGAGGTCAAGAATACAGTCGATAGGACTCAGACTCTGATGTCTGATAAACCAGATTCAAATACATACTTGCTACTGACTTGGTCCATTGCTGACCAGCTGTGTACCAGCTGTGTACCTGTGAACAAGTCTTATGATCTCTCTGAGCCTCCAATTTTGCTTTCTCTTTAGGGTTGCTGAGGGTTAAAGTGAAAGTGAAAGTTGATCAGTCGTGTCCGACTCTTTGTGACCCCATGGACTATACAGTCCATGGAATTCTCCAGGCCAGAGTACTGGAGTGAGTAGCCTTTCCCTTTTCCAGAGGATCTTCCCAACCCAGGGATTGAACCCGGGTTTCTTGCATTGCAGGCGGATTCTTTACCAGCTGAACCACCAGGGAAGCCCAAGAATAGCGGAGTGGGTAGCCTATCCGTTTTCCAGTAGGTCTTCCCAACCCAGGAATCGAATCGGGGTCTCTGAGCTATGAAGGAAGCCTGGAATAGCAAATAGAATATCACTTCTGTAGGAGCCCAGTAAGGGATGGTTACCATCACAATGGTAACCTCCCCCTAGGGACTACATATAAGTGCCTGGGGAGAGGGTCTGTAGAGGAGGCTGTTGGTACCCAGCCCAGAGGGCCTTTATCCCTATCTCCTAGCTGCTATGAGTGTTGGCTGTTCATTTATTCTCAGCTGCCTACCTTCTCCAGAGAACTGCCCTTGGCCAATGGATGCCCATTTGGCCTGGGGCATTAGACAGCTAATGAATGACTGATTCATGGTAACAAAGGCAGCTCCGCTGCTTCCAGTGGGACCAAGTGTGTTTATCTCTGAGTGTGTTTATCTTCCAGAGCCCCCGCTCCACCCATGGGGTAAGCCAGGACCAGACCTGACCTGAGGCAGCATCTGTTGGCTCTTTCCCTTCCCTGTCCTGCAAGCCCTCCCTCCCTTCTGAATCCTTCCTGAAGAACTCTGTCCCAGTGGGTCACGTGACCTGGCTCAGGATCCTTGTCACGGGCTCTGCTTTAAAGGACACCTGACCTCAGGGTCAATTTCAGAAAAATGGGAGAAGAAGGGGTGACAGAGGGTGAGATGGTTGGATGGTGATACCAACTCAATGGACATGAGTTTGATCCAACTCTGGAAGACAGTTTAGCACTGAGGAGTCTGGTGCACTGCAGTCCTTGGGGTCGCAAAGAGTTGGACACAACTTAGCAACTAACAGCAACAACAAAAAGGCTGTCTGAGCAAGGTCTGAAAGTTTTTTTGAGAAGCTATTCATCCACTCAAGGTTTTCACAATGAGTAGGAATTGGGCAGGGGACAGTCCAGCCAAGGGAAAGCATTCTAAGGAGAGGTAATAGCATATGCAAAGATACCCCAGCTCTTTGTTTATAAAATGAAAGCTTTCCCTCTTCTTTATGACTCCTGGAATCAGAATGCACCTTATGGTGGATAAGCTGTTACTGTGGACAATAGTTGACCATTGGGGCTATCCCAGGTGGCTCACAGGTAAAAAGTCTGCCTGCCAATGTAGAAGACACAGGAGATGCAGGTGAGATCCCTGGGTCAGAAAGATCCCCTGGAGTAGGCAATGGCAACCCTCTCCAGTATTCTTGCCTGGAGAATCCCATAGACAGAGAAGCCTGGTGGCTACAGTCCATAGGTTCACAGAGCAGGAAATGACTGAGCAGGCATGCCACACCATGCTGGAGGAACCGTCAGGAATGGCAGGATGTAGGAAGACTTCCTAGGTGGTGTACTGAGGAACTGAATTGAATCCCTGACTCCTTCCTGCATGATCCCGTGTGATTATCACAGAGCTAAGCCCACGACTGAACATTTCAGTCCGTGTGGACAAAGTTCTGTGGCTGCCCCTGAGTCCCAGCTGTGTCTCTCTGCTGGTCCCACAGAAATGCCATGCCTGTGTTTGACCTTGGCTTAGGTAGGACCCAAGACCCAGTCATGAGGGGTGCTCCTGGAAGCAAACGTGTGGTCTCAAGGTGATGGGCAATAGGAAGTCGGGTCTGGGAGGAGAAAAGTTGCAGGAAAGCCCCTGGACCGCCTTGCTCACCTTTCCCTTTAGTTCCCACCCTTTCCTGGGAGCTGCAATTCAGGGGGGAACAGCACAAATGCTGGGGTACCAGCAGCCACACGTGCAGGTGAGAGGCTGGAGCTGTCCACTGGCAGGTCATTCATTTCTAGCTGTTGCTTTGAAAGGAGAACAAAGATGCAGCCACATTCCAAACATCTCTGGGTTTTCTTATTACGAGGGGAAATAATAATTTCAAAGTTCAGAAGAATGAAGCCTCTACCAAGGAGTCCTCACCGGGTATTCTTCCCCCACGGGAACTTCCTGAGTCGTGTGTTCACGTGCTCATCACTCGTTTGCAGGCTAGTGCTGTGGCTGCCCCGTGGCCACACCCTCCAGGGGAGGGTGACCCAGGGTGTGACCTGGAGGACTCCGGAGCCGGGTGCCCCAGTCGAGACTCCTTCTCTACCAATACCTGGTAGGGATGGACCTTGAGCGAGTGACTTTGCTTCTCTTAGGTCTCAGCTTCCTTGCTGCAAAAGGCTAGTAATTATAGTTAATTTGCTGTGGCTTTTGTAGATGTACTTTTTTTTTTTTTTTTTTTACCCTGATAGCTTTCCCTGTTTGAGGACTTCCCTTGTGGCTCAGCTGGTAAAGAATCTGCCTGCAATATGGGAGATCTGGGTTTGATCCTTGGGTTGGGAAAATCCTCTGGAGAAGGGAAAGGCTACCCACTCCATTATTCTGGCCTGGAGAATTCCATGAAATATACAGTCCATGGGGTCACAAAGAGTTGGACATGACTCAGAGACTTTCATTTCTTCCCTGTTTGAATGCATGTACTAGTGGGGCAATGATAGCATTTGATTTGAAAGTTTAATGAGTAGATATACATTCTGGGACATTCTGAGCTTAGTAAATGATTATTCTTTTGTTGCCGGTTGTTATTATTATTAAAGAATTTTGAGGACCTTAAGTAAGTTTTATAATCTTTCTAGCCTTACTTCTTAAAATGGGGATGTTTTTGTTGTTGTTGGGTTGCTAAGTCATGTCCAACTCTTTGCAACCCCTTAGATTAAAGCACCCCAGGCTTCCCTCTCCTTCACTATCTCCTGGAGTTTGCTCAAACTCATGCCCATCGAGGCGGTGATGCCATCCAACCATCTCATTCTCTGTTGCCCCCTTCTCCTCCTGCCCTCAATCTTTCCCAGCTCAGGGTCTTTTCCAATGAGTCAGCTCTTCGCATCAGGTGGACATAGTATTGGACCTTCAGCTTCAGCATCAGTCCTTCCAATAAATATTCAGGGTTGATTTCCTTTAGGATCAATTGGCTTTATCTCCTTGCTGTCCAAGGGATTCTCAAGAGTCTTCTCTAGCACCACAGTTTGAAAGCATCAATTCTTTGACACCCAGCCTTCTTTATGGACCACCTCTCACATCCATACATGACTACTGGAAAAACCATAGCTTTGAATATACAGACCTTTGTTGACAAAGTGATGTCACTGCTTTTAAATACGCTGTCTAGGTTTTTCATATCTTTTCTTCCAAGGAGCAATTTTTTTTTTTTTTTTGTGGCTGCAGTCACCGAAAAAAAATGGGGGTAATATAATAAAAATGTATTCTTACTATCACTCTCATATTAAAGTTGTCATGAAGATTAAATAAGACAAGTCCTTAGAATGCTGTCTGTCACCTAGTACTTGCTCAGTCACGACTAACCATCATCATCATCATTGTCCTCTCAGGTCTGAGTTGGGAATTTGAGAGAGGAAAACAGCTTGTCATCAAGAATAGGTATCACAGGACTTCCCTGGGGGGTCAAGTGGTTAAGAGTCCACCTGCCAGTACGGGGGACACTGGTTTGACCCCTGATCCAGGAAGATCTCACATGCCACAGATCAACTAAGCCTGTGCCCCGCAGCTACTGAGCCCAAGCTCTAGAGCCCATGGGCCACAGCTACTGAAGCCTTCGTGCCTCGAGCCGGTGCTCTACAACAAGAGAAGGCATTATGAGGAGAAGCCTGCACATGATAAAGAAGAAAAGCCTCCTCTCGCCACAACTAGAGAAAGCCCGTGCACAGAAATGAAGACCCACTGCTGCCAAAAATGAAGTTAAAAAAGAAAAGAAGAATGAGCATCTGAGGATCATTCCAGGCTGGGAATGGGGCTGGGTGAGGTCATGCAATGGGGCAAGATCAAAAAAGAACTGTTGCTCATCATGCTGAGAACCCAGGATTCTTTCACAGAAGGAATATATGGTTTCTTTTGGTGGAAGATGGGGAAAGTAGGGCTGGAGGCATCCCCAGGATCCAAACCATGAAGGACCCTGAGTGCCTGCCCACTGAGCCGGTCTTTTGTCTTGCAAACCACAGAGAACGTGATCAGCTGTTCTTTGGCACGTCTGGGTTTTATATCAGCACGTTTCCTCTCTTGGCAAAGCACATAGCTCCTCATCTCCTGAACACTTCAAATCCAAATCATGTTCTTAAGTAGACACGGAGATCCAACCAGTCCATCCTAAAGGACATCAGTCCTGAGTGTTCATTGGAAGGACTGACATTGATGCTGAAACTCCAATACTTTGGCCAGCTGATATGAAGAGCTGACTCACTGGAAAAGACCCTGATGCTGGGAAAAATTGAAGGCAGGAGGAGAAGGGGATGACGGAGGATGAGATGGTTGGATGGTATCACCAACTCAATCGACATGAGTTTGGGTAAACTCCGGGAGTTGGTGATGGACAGGGAGGCCTGGCGTGTTGCAGTCCATGGGGTCAAAAAGAGTCTTTTGACATGATTGAGCGACTGAACTGAACTGAACTGAGACACAGCAGACCCCACAGTTTCAATATGCCTTGCTGTCATAGTGGCCCTTCTCAGTTGATTCTCCAGAAGTAGTTGTGATGTGGGTGGAGGTGAATGCAAGGTACCAACCCATAGCCATCGGTGGTCCCTTCGGAACCTCGTACTTCCTGGCCTCCTATTGGCCGAGACCCACCATCTGGAAGTGGAGGTCCTTAAACCGGGGGTTAAACCCTGATGTGGTCCAGGCCACCTTTCACAGAATAGCACTTCACGGCACCATCCCCTTCTTGCAGGCTCTGTGGCCAAAATTTGAAAGCCTCGCTTTCCAGGCACCAAAATATTTCCAAGGACTCTAGAATCCAGAGCCACTTTCTTTCTCTTCCCACCATGGTTTGGTTCAGCCTAAAGATGCAAACCAGTGCTACACATCTGTCAGCCTAAAATTCATGGAGCTATTTGGAAGCAAAACCCAGAAAAACAAAACTGATTAGGGAAAGATCTGCTTTCAGAAAAACCTATTTCTGTCACAGGGGGATGGATAAATAAAATAATGTTTCAATAATTTATGCAGCCTGCATGCGAGAAAACATTGGAAATGAGAAATGAGGACGATACATAAAGAACAACCGAAGCTGATGGCCGCTCTAATCAGTGCGGTTGATAATTCTAAAATAAATTGGAAAAATCAGTCTTGCTCTCAGAGTTTGAATGATGATGGGATGGTAGGAAGATGTGCGTTCTTTCTCCTGGAAAGTGCTTGTTCTTTCGTGTCCCTTCAAGGACACCCTTCTCAGCCCATGACCATGGATCCCATCCCTGGCCAGCTTTTCTCCTGTCTTCACCACTCTGTGCAATGTTTGCATGTTAACCTCCAAGCCCTGCCTTGCTGAGCTTGAATTTCATAGAACTACTCAGGACTCCTCTGTGGATGAGGTCGACTGGCCATGGGGAGAGTGGATTTGGAAATCTCTATTTTTCAGATTGCCCCCACCTCCCAAGGCAGCACTGAGATGGTCTTGAAGCAACCCTGGGAAAGATATAGAGTCATATTTCTTTCTTTCTTCTTTAAAAAAATATTTATTTATTTGGCTGCGTCAGATCTTAGTTACAGAACAAGGCATCCTCGTTGCATCATGCAGGATCTTTTGTGATGGTGCACGGACTCTCTGGCTGGGACACACAAACTCCAACCTAGGGGTTCAGTAGTTGTAGCACGAGGGCTAAGTTGCTTTGCAGCATGTGGGATCTTAGATCTCCGCTCAGGAATCGCGCGCACAACCCCTGCATTGCAAGGTGGACTCCACCGCTCGAGCACCAGAGAAGTCCCTAGAATCATATTTCAGTTCTGTTGGGGTAAACATTTATTTGGCAAGTCAACTGTCCAAAGGTTAGAGAAGACTTCAGGGAGATAGAAAAATAATGAGGTGGTGGATGTGATTTGAGGTCCCTTCAGTAACATGGAGAACCTCAGAAGTGAGTTTGTTCACCACACTTATTCTCCAAGCCCGATCTTGATGTTCCTCTGATGTCTTAGTCTGGGGTTGCTCTTTTCTGTCTTCCCACTCACCTCCCAACTCTTCTTATATTGGGTAAGCAAACATCCTTTCCAATCAAGCTAGAGAGTCCATGGAAAGGTAGAAGCACAAGAACACTCTTCTGAATCTACCATTGTTGGGAGATGGCCTGGGTGTCCCTAGATGTAACCACAAGGTAATTCAATTGATCTTGATGAGCTATTCTCAGAGAGGCAACTGGGAAGTAGACTGTTGAGTACTTGTTGTATTTCTGGAGTCAAAGGAGAAGTAGTTGAAGCAGCCCAAAGCAGGAAAAGAGGAAATCCAAGGCACAGCCAGAAGCATAGAATCTAAAGTGGAAAACCACCTCCAAATCCCTGACTTCCCAGGGATGGAGAGAAGACGGAAACCAACATGGCATCTGGAAGCTCAGAACTTGGA
Organism: Redunca redunca; assembly: GCA_006410935.1. NCBI lineage: Eukaryota > Metazoa > Chordata > Mammalia > Artiodactyla > Bovidae > Redunca > Redunca redunca. The sequence continues at coordinate 546,774 of SJYQ01000463.1, forward strand.
ATCGATGGCCTAGCACAAAGCAGTAGCAGTGTGACTTCCAAAGCCCGGCTCAAAGCACACGTGTGGACGATGTCTCTCCCGGGGGCAGCCCTCATCGGCTTCTTGCCATCTCAGTCGCTACCTATTTCATGCTGCCACCCTTCCTCCCTTCGCTGTATCAACCAGCATCCCATAACAAGAGAGGAGGCAGGGAGCCATGAAGGCATGACCTTTGCGTTCAGTTTAGTGACGTTTATCTTTGGCTGTACTACAGATAGCACGTGCTTTATAATGTCCCTCAAGAGTGTGAGTGAATTTCAAGATGGAGGGGAATATGCCCGCCATCCTGACCTCATCGCTCACCCTTGGGTTCACGCATGACCAGCCCCACGTCCAGCAGCATAGATCAGGCACACAGCTGAGACTGCCGGTGTTTTGTGCACCTTTGTATCTTCAGAGCCTAGAGGAAGCTCTTGCCATTTAGGGACCCAGTTCTGCTGAATGAGAGAGTGAATGCACCGGCCGACTAGGGGAAGCAACAGAGCAGCAGTCCAGGACTAGAGGACGCAGACAATCTGTTTTGTGGCCCCGTTCAACAGATGTATCTGGTGGGGGAGATCACAGCCTGGAGGAAAAATGTAAGAGGCCTGGGAGGCAGGTTGTGACTTCAGACTCTCTCCCTCTTCTCCTTCTCCAAACCTGATACTGACCCAGGTTCTAACTAGTTGTTGTTCAGTCGATAAGTCATGTCCAACTCTTTACTCTTTGTGACCCTATGGACTGCAGCTTGTGCACCAGGCTTCCCTGTCCTTCACTCTTTCCTGGAGTTTGCTCAAACCCATAACCATTGAGTGCTTCGTCACTCAGTTCTGTCCAACTCTTTTCGACCTCATGGACTTAGCCTGCCAGGCTCCTCTGTCTGTGGGATTCTCCAGGCAAGATTACTGGAGTAGATTGCCATTTCCTTCTCCAGGGGAGTCTTCCCAACCCAGGGATCAAACCCAGGTCTTACATGGTAGGCAGATTCTTTACCATCTGAACTCCCAGGGAATGCTATCTAACTAGTAGTCTAGTTAGCCTCTGTCCATATCATCCTGTCAATGTCCCCTCTCCTCCAATGCAAAAATGCTCTCTACAGTGTTCTGAACAACGGTTTGTCTGGCCTTCTGTCATACCCAGAGTGACAGGGAGCTCACTACCTAGCAAGCAGCTTAGTTTCATGTTGGATGCCCCTCTGTTACAATGCACAGATATCCTTTCTGGCCATTTCTATCTACTGGTCCTGAGTCTGAGGTTCAAAACCCTCCAGGAGCTTAATTTACCCAGTCGCAACTCAGTAGTCCTTCAAGCTTTTGATAATAGACATCATGCCTCAGACTTAACATCTCAAGACAAACTGTCAGCATCCTTTCCAGACTTTCTTGGGTGATGATGTGGCCTTGAGACCCTTCACCCCTTATTTGCCATGATGTTCCACTAGGGACAGCTTCACAGCAGATTGCAGTTCCCTTGCCCCTTCCCATGTATCTTTCCCTTGACTCACATGACCGACCATGGGAAGGGTTGATGAGCTGATTTTATTTTCTCTCTCTCAGAAAGACCTCTGTGTGTCCCCCTACAGGGAAGCCTCAGGGGGACACACAGAGGTACCAGTGAAATGTCTCTGTATGGACTTCTCCTGTTCCCACCTGGGTAGTTCAGTTCAGTTCAGTTCAGTCGCTCAGTTGTGTCCGACTCTTTGCGACTCCATGAATCGCAGCACGCCAGGCCTCCCTGTCCATCACCATCTCCCGGAGTTCACTCAGACTCACTTCCATCGTGTCCGTGATGCCATCCAGCCATCTCATCCTGGGTCATCCCCTTCTCCTCCTGCCCCCAATACCTCCCAGCATCAGAGTCTTTTCCAATGAATCAACTCTTCGCATGGGTAAGGACATCCCATATGACTGATCTGAGCTGCCTGAGGTCAATCCTATTTTACTTCCATTATGTGGCATTTACTAGCCCAAGAAAGAAAAAAAAGAAAGTAAAGTTGCTCAGTTGTGTCCGACTCTTTGCAACCCCATGGACTGTAGCCTGCCAGGCTCCTCCGTCCATGAAATTTTCCAAGCAAGAATACTGGGATGGGTTGCCATTTCCTTCTCCAGGGGATCTTCCCAAGCCAGGGATCAAACCTGGGTCTCTCACATTGCAGGCAGAATTTTTACCATCTGAATCACCAGGGAAGTCCTGCCACTTACTAGCCCAAGAACCCAAGTGGGTGCTTGAGTACAGCTTTGGGGAATGAATAAGTGCATTTAGCTGATAAACCTTGGCATGCTCAAGACCGGCCCAAGAGCGAGGCGGAGACAGCCCCTGGCCCCAGGAGCTCTGTGTTCCAGCTCGGTGAAGGTCTGACAATGACACTAGCCTTATCTCTGGCTCGTTCTGTCTGTCTGTCTCTTGCTCTCCATAGGAGTTCAGCTCTCCTCTCCTCTCCCAGCCCTCCCTCCCCCAGCCCCTTTGTCGACACTTGATCATTTACATCAAGTTGACATTCGCAGAGTTTACTCAGGGGTCTGTAATTGTATTCTTTCCCTGGTTCTGCATTACCAACCATGAAAATGGAATCTTATCATCCCTGACCAATTTTTAATGTACAAAATGATTTGGCTGAGGTTCAAAGGGAGGCACAATTGAAATCAGGTGAATGATACATGTAGTTTTTTCAGTTCCTCCGTGCTTAGATTTGATTTTTTTTTTCGGCCTAGCATAGAAGAAAAAGTAGATTATTTTTGCAAGTTATATAAGTGCATGTGTGTGCTGTGTAGGTAGGAATCACTATACATCCGAAAGCACAAATATGTATATGATGGTGTGTTTGCTTATATTAACATCCTCACATTTCACACGTGTGAATCTATTTAGACATAAGTAAACAAATATAATTATATTGTTTGCAATTTTATTGATGGCAATCAAATTTGCAATGATCCTTAAAATGTATTCAAAACCCCCAAAGGGCTGGAACAGCCCTGCAGCTAGAGCCCAGGATTAATGGTTGGAATATTTAAATGAAGCCCTGACACCCTTTTGTTCATTCAGAAAGGAACCCTAGAGAGAAAGTGGGGACTCTGGCCTTGGCCAGAATTGTCTTGGGTCTCAGGTATACTAATGAGTAATATCCTCATGTCCTTTGGCAAATGTCATCCTAAAGGGAGTAGCCAAGAAACAGGAATGTCTTGCCAAAAAGTGGAGGCGATTTACTGCGCACTGGGCTGAGAAATCTCCAGCCTGAGTGCCATTGTCCTCGCTTTCCGAGATGCGACGCGTTGCAGCAGACAAGCCAGTATACTTGGCTTGGAAGGGTGAAGGCACTACCCCCCATCCAAGTTCTTGGCCAGAAACTCTCTGGTGTGGAACAAAGAGGCTCCTGTTTGACCAGAGCCAGGCCTGGGGCTCCCTGCGAGTCATGTTGAGCTTTAACTGCCTCTGAAAACCTATGAGTTGGGTTTGTTCCTATTTTATTTTTTTAAAAGGAAAGTGGAGGCTCAGAAAACTTCTGGAGTGCTCCCAAGATTATACCACGTGCTAACTGGTGGATTCAGGATTCAAATCACCATCAAGCTGGTTCCAAGTGCGGTCTGTAATTATAACACTTTGGGCTCCTGGTCAGCAAAAACCCATCTTCTATTCTTGGGCCCCGTGGCCTGGTTCATCGGCGCATGTCACAGTCACAGCTGATGTCAGAGTCCTCCAGGAATGAACCAAATCTCTCAGGATGTCCTGGCAGACAAGTTGAGGATATGGGGGCAAAATTCCACAGTCGTTAGGGCTTGTTGTTGACAACTGTACCCGGAAGTAATCAGTGATTGATAGGACTGATGTTAACTCCTTGGGGTTTTTCTGTATTATGCTGTGGGCTCTGTCTCAACTTCTGTCCTGCTGATCATTTTATTTTGTAATGAACTAATATATTTTGGCTGCACTGGGTCTTAGTTGCGACACGTGGGATATTCCGTCTTCATTGTGGCATGCACAATCTTCTACTTTTTTTAAGTTGCAGCATGTGGGTTCTAGCTCCCTGACCAGAGATTGAGCCTGAGCCCCTTTCACTGGGAGTACAGAGTCTTAGCCACTGGACCACCTGGGAAGTCTGGATCATTTTCTTGACAACTCAGATGAGGACATTGAGTTTCTTACCAGATTTGCAGCTGGTACAGAGTGAGGAGGAACTGTTGATGTATTTGTTGCCAGTTCTGGACTTGAAACGACCCTGCTGCTTAGTCTTGGGTCCATTCTCAAGATGGATCACACACTGCCCAGAAGCTCCTAGCTTTTTGAAACACTTGGCCACAAAGTCCCACACATCTCAGCAACACCATGAAAACACACTGTTTTCACTAAGGAAAGGAACCGTGACTGATCATAGCCATTATTTACTGAGTCCCTTTTATGTGCTGGGTACTTAATAAATGACCCCTTACGTTGACTTCTCCCAATATTTTCTAGTGTTCAAAGAAAGTGAGTCACCTATTTAAAGTCTAGGGAGCGTTGGGGAAGACAAACCAGGATTGAAACCCAGGCATCTGGGTCCAAAGCGTGTCTTCCTTTTGCTGGGTCATGAGTCCAACTCCAACCCCTTCTTGCTGCTAGGAGGCTGGACTTGAACATAGGAATTGGCAGGGATGGGGAGTGAGGGTGGAGAGACTGGGTCACAGGAATTGTAGCTATCTTGAAGATGCTGGGCTAATAAACCTCTGTATTGCCTCTGCAGGACCCGAAGTGGGGTCTGCTACAGCAGCTGTGGTCACTCCTGATTATAACCATCTGCAAGCTTGATGAGCTCCTCCTCCTGACTCACTTATGTGGGAGACAGTGGGTGGTCATCTCTGTATCCCCCAAGACCCCCTTTAGGGCTGGCATGTGTCCGAGGAACTGGACAGAACTCTCCCAGCAGCAGCATTCGACACTCCCTTTCAGAATTCTTTTAGGTTCCTGGCCTCGCTGCTTCTCCGGCCTTGAAATTGAGGGATGCTATTGTGGTCATGGGTGGGCTCACAGGGCTTCCGTTTATGAAAAGGAAATCTTCCTGGTGTCTGGAGAGATGACAGGGACTGAAATGCAAAGGAGATGATCACCGGTCATGTGAGAAGAGCTCCCCCAGCATTTCCAGAGGCCTTGCTGCCACCATCCGTCCTGTGTCGATGGAGACGTTGCTGGCTGGGGATGAAGCATCCTCTCTCTGCAGGCTGTACCAGTTTTTCTGTCCAAGTGACACACTTGGACTCATGGACACACAGGCATGTCACAGGTGTGGCTCTGCTTGCAACAAATTATGGGACCATCAATGAACCAAACAAAATTCTGCAATGCACTGTATTTATTTAAAAATAACATGAGCCACTTTAAAAGTCTTTATTGACTTAGTGTGCCTTATTTTTTAATGATTTGTACAGTTGATTCTTGCCTGGAGAATCCCATGGACAGAGGAGCTTGGTGGGCTACAGTCCACGGGTCGCAAAGAGTCGGACATGACTTCACTTTCACTTTCACCATTTAAAAGTCTTTACTGAATTTGTTATAATATTGCTCTATTTTATGTTTTTTTTGTTTTGTTTTGTTTTGGCTGTGAGGCATGCGGGAGCTTAGCTCCCTGACCAGGGATTGAACCCACATCCCTGCATTGGAAGGTGAAATCTTAACCACTGAATCACCAGGGAAATCCCATTCCATGTGCTTTAGTTGTTATTGAAATCACTGCTGGTAATCCTCTCCATGTCTAAGGAAGAAGACTATGTGTTATTATTCTCACCAACATAAACATTAAAAGAGAGTATTGGTATTTACATAAGATTATGCTAAATTAGGCTTTGGATTTATAGCTATGATTATAGAACTCTACTCAAAGATCTTTCCTGTCAAAAGTACAAATTCCCTCATGTGCCAATATTTTTGACATCTAAGATCTGCTGTGATTTAAACCCACTAGCCTTGCCCCTCTTTATCTCCTACTGCACCCCACACACTGGAGAAATTGGGTTCCATCTCTCTCCTCTATGTGGGACCCATGCTTTTCAAACTCCACCCATGTGCCCAGGCTGTTTCCTCTGCTAGAGACACATCTCTCGCTTTAATTGGCTTCAATTCTGTCTATCCTTCAAAGACCCTCTCAAAAGCTCCTTGCTCCCAGAGCATTTACTGATCTTCCTGATCAAATGGAGTTGTTTTCACTTTGATGTCCCAAAGCACCTTTTCTTTGTCTCCTACTTGGCACACATCATGTTCTTTTTAGAGATCCCATCGTTTTTGGAGTCAGAGAGTCCTGCCTCTAATCCTGCCTCTATTTCTTATTAGTCATAGAAGGGCAGGTTATTTAACCTCCCAGAGCCCCAGTTTTCTAAACTATAAGATGAAAGAATGAAACCGACTTTACAAGGTTGACCAGATAACTGCATGAGATAATATACATGAAATGTCCAGTGAATTGCTGAGTGGGCAGTATAGATTATTTATCTTTCTATTGTATTTTTTAAGGGCACAATAGCAACTGTGGTAAATAAACTCCAAAGTCTTGGTGGCTCAACACAGTAGAAGTCTATTTCTGACTGAAGGAAAGTCCTATGGTGTGTGTGCCAGGCAGCCTCTCATGTAGCGAGTCAGAGATTTGGGCTTTTTCCATCTCAGCTCTGCTTCCTGTCAGGGCTCAGCATCCTCTTTATTCAGCCAAGGGTGGCAAAATGACTTGGAACTGCAGGTCTTGGTTTAAGATGGAAGGGGAGAAGAAGGTAGAATTCAGAGGACTTTTATATCTCTCTTGCTAATTTTGGTGGCTTTTCTGCTGAGCACTCTGATGCTGTGGGCTGTGATCCCAAAGCACTTCCAAACACTCTGTAGAGGTGCGACTCACCAATGAATGACCAACTCAGGGTCATTTTTAGCAGATTCCTCATGGAAAAAGGAGTTTTCTTGGAACTCACACCTTCTTCTATCTGGCATCTGGGAAGAGAAGAGGAACACTTCCTGGGTGGATGACCTAAGAGGGCTAGGGAGACTAATGAATGACCGTGACTGTAATAAAGAGCCACCTTGAGATGAACTGGTTGCCTGATTGGGTGAGAGATCCATTCACTCATCAAATACTTCCTGGTGCTTCCTTTGCGCCAGGCACCATCCTGGGAACCTGGCATGCTTTCAACCCACAAAATACCTTCAAATCCTCCCCGTCATGGGGCACAGATCTCAGTGACTGAATGATAATGAGGTCTGGGCTGTAGCTTCATTTCTGCTGGGCTTTCTCTGCCATGTCAGAGGATGTGGCTCCTTATGTGTTTGGATGGGCTCCACCGGATGGAGTCTAGAAGGAAAGATGGTGAGAAAATGTTGACTTTGGTATGGACTCACAGAAGTAGAAGATATTAAGAGGAGGTGGCAAGAATACACAGAAGAACTATACGAAAAAGATTTTAATGACCCAGATAATCACAATGGTGTGATCACTCACCTAAAGCCAAACATTGTGGAGAGCGAAGTCAAGTGTGCCATAGGAAGCATCATGATGAACAAAGCTGGTAGAGGGGATGGAATTCCAGCTGCACTCTTTCAAATCCTAAACGATGATGCTGTGAGAATGCTACACTCAATATGCCAGCAAATTTGGAAAACTCAGCAGTGGCCACAGGACTGGAAAAGATCAGTTTTCATTCTAATCCCAGAGAAAGACAACGCCAAACAATGTTCAAACTACTGCACAATTGCACTCATTTCACATGCTAGCAAAGTAATGCTGAAAATCCTCCAAGCTAGGTTTCAACAGTATGTGAATTGAGAACCTTCAGATGTTCAAGCTGGATTTAGAAAAGGCAGAGGAACCAGAGATCAAATTGCCAACATCTGTTGGATCATAGAAAAAGCAAGAGAATTCCAGAAAAACACCTACTTCTGCTTCATTTACTGTGCTGAAGCCTTTGATTGTGTGGATTACAACAAACTATGGAAAATTCTTGAAGAGATGGAGTATCGGACCACCTTACCTGCATCCTGAGAAATCTATATGTTGGTCAAGAAGCAACAGTTAGAACTGGACATGGACCAACAGACTGGTTAAAAATTGGGAAAGGAATATGTCAAGGCTGTATATTGTCACCCTGCTTATTTAACTTATATTCAGAGTATATCATGAGAAATGCTGGGCTGGATGAAGCACAATCTGGAATCAAGACTGCTGGGAGAAATATCAATAACCTCAGATATACAAATAACACCACTTTTATGACAGAAAGCAAAGAGGAACTAAAAACCCTCTTGATGTAGATGGAAGAGGAGAGTAAAAAAGCTGACTTAAAACTCAACATTCAAAAATGAAGATCATGGCATCCAGTCCTATCACTTCATGGTAAATAATGGGGAAACAATGGAAAAAGTGACAGACTTTATTTTCTTGGGCTCCAAAGTCATTGCAGATGGTGACTACAGCCATGAAATTAAAAGACACTTGCTTCCTGGAAGAAAAGCTATGACCAACCTAGACAGCATATTAAAAAGGAGAGACATTACTTTGTGGACAAAAGTCTGTCTAGTCAAAACTATGGCTTTTCCAGTGGTCATGTATGGATGTGAGAGCTGGTCCATAAAAAAGGCTCTCTTTGAGTGCCAAAAGAATTGATGCTTTTGAACTGTGGTGTTGGAGAAGACTCTTGAGAATCCCTTTGAGAGCAAGGAGATCAAACCAGTCAATCCTAGAGGAAATCAGTCCTGAATATTCATTGGAAGGACTGATGCTGAAGCTGAAGCTCCAATACTTTGGCCACCTGAGGCTAAGAGCCAGTTCATTAGAAAAGACCCTGACGCTGATAAAGATTGAAGGCAGAAGGAGAAAGGGACGACAGAGGATGAGATGGTTGGATGACCTCACCAACTCAATGGATATGAGTTGAGCAAGCTCCGGGAGTTGGTGAAGGACAGTGAAGCCTGGCGTGCTGCAGTCCATGGAGTCGCAAAGAGTCGGAATGAGTGACTGAACAATAAGAGCAATGTCCTTGTCCCTGCCTCCAAGGATCTTATTTTTCAGTAGCGATAAACAAGGAGCCATGCGTTTGGGGGACATTTTTTGTGGGTAGTAGGGAATGCACTGAACTAGAAGGCAGAGGACTAAGGTCTGGTCTGGTGCCCTGACTCAGTGTCTAGCTGTCTTTGGTTCTGTTTTCCCACCTGAAAAATCATAGATGCTGAGTCCAGCCTTCTCTTCTGGTTCTTTCATCCTCTCTGATGTCATCATCCTCAAAGGCAGACGTCATCTGGATCACGGTCCATGGGAATGATGGGCACCTGTGAGCTCAGAGGGATGAGGGCAGGTGGTGAGGTCAAGGGGCAAAGCACTGTGGTTACAGAAGCCCCCTCTGCTCCAGACTGTCCCTGTAGGTGGCCGTACTCCACCCCAGGGCACGGACACAAACATGACTCCGCTTTGGTCTAAAGCTGGTAGGGCGGCGGCCTGGTCTTGTGCTTCAGAGCCACCGCGACTGTAAGATTCCATACCCACTGCAACTCTGAAATCTGTCAAGGAAACTTGTGGATGGGAGTGGGGGATATATTGGGGGTAGGGGCAGAGGGATGAAGGCTGGAAAGGTGGTGGTGGGTCTCACATGTGCGGCCGAGTGTGGGCTTTATTTTGTAAGCTAATAGATTCCACCCCAAATCCTGGGACAGCATCAGATGGAATGTTGTACTCTGCATATAAGTTAAATAAGCAGGGTGACAATATACAGCTTTGATGTACTCCTTTCCCAGTTTGGAACCAGCTTGTTCCATGTTTTCTCTGCATGGGAGCTGGCAACTGCAGTTGAAATTCTGACTCTGTCACTCACTCAGGTGAGGGTCACCTCGCTTTGTGAGCCTCAGTTTTCTCAACACTAAAATGGGGATGAGACACGCAACTCACGGGGTTACTGTAAGATTTAAATGAACGCATAAGTGTGCAGTTGCTTACGAGGACAATTCCTTGTCCCTGGGAAGAAAGAATGAAGCAGGTGACCCCTGAGGTTCCTTCTGACCCTGAAATCTCATGTTCAGAAGGAGAGGGCAAGGCGTACCCAGCTCAGTATGATACAGACAGCTTGACTCCAGGAGCAGTTCAGGACATTGGAGTCATACATTATTTTTGACATCATAAGGTATTTTGCAGAAAATTCAAGAATAATGCCTCGGTGTTTAAGGAAAAAAAAAAAAAGGCTGAGCAGAGTTTCAATTAACTTCATTTTGTTTTATTTAACTTTTCTTCTCTCTCTCTCTTTTAGCCATGCTGCGTGTGAGATTTCAGTTCCCCAACTAGGGGTCTAACTTGTGTCATCTGTATTGGAAGTGCAGAGCCCTAACCAGTGGACCACCAGGGAATTCCCTCATCTCATCTTTGACGATGCCGTTCCCTCTGTCAAACCTGGGAAGAGAAACCTAGACCTTGAGGGCTTGGCAGGGAACAGCAAAACCCAACTGTGAGTTCCTTGGGCCTCATTTCCTGTAAAATGTTTCTGCATCATGAGTTCAGTTCAGTACCTTAGTTGTGTCTGACTCTGTGTGACCACTTTGGACTGCAGCATTCCAGGCTTCCATGTCCATCGCCAACTCCCAGAGTTTGCTCAAACTCATGTCCATTGAGTCCATTGAGTCCATTGAGTCGGTGATCCCATCCAGCCATCTCATCCTCTGTCATCCCCTTCTCCTCCTGCCTTCAATCTTTCCCAGCATCAGGGTCTTTTCTGGTGAGTCAGTTCTTTCCATTAGGTGGCCAAAGTATTGGAGTTTCATCTTCAGCATCAGTCCTTCCAATGAACACCCAGGACTGATCTCCTTTAGAATGGACTTGTTGGATCTCCTTGCAGTCCAAGGGACTCTCAAGAGTCTTCTCCAACACCACAGTTCAAAAGCATCAGTTCTTTAGTGCTCAGCTTTCTTTATCGTCCGACTCTCACATCCATACATGACTACTGGAAAAACCATAGCTTTGATTAGACAGACTTTTGTTGGCAAAGTAATGTCTCTGCTTTTTAATATGCTGCCGAGGTTGGTTATAGCTTTTCCTCCAAGGAGCAAGTGTCTTTTAATTTCATGGCTGCAGTCACCATTTGCAGTGATTCTGGAGCCCAAGAAGATAAAGTCTGTCTCTGTTTCCATTGTTTCCCCATCTCTTTGCCATGAAGTGTTGGGACTGGATGCCATGATCTTAGGCTTTTGCATGTTGAGTTTTAAGCCAACTTTTCCACTCTCCTCTTTCACTTTCATCAAGAGGCTCTTTAGTTCCTCTTCACTTTCTGCCATAAAGGTGGGATCATCTACATATCTGAGGTTATTGATTGATATTTCTCCCGGCAATCTTGATTTCAGCTTGTGCTTCATCCAGTCCAGCATTTCTCATGATGTACTCTGCATATAAGTTAAATAAGCAGGGTGACAATATACAGCTTTGATGTACTCCTTTCCCAGTTTGGAACCAGCTTGTTCCATGTGCAGTTCTAACTGTTGCTTCTTGACCTGCATACAGCTTTCTCAGGAGGCAGGTAAGATGGTCTGCTATTCCCATCTCTTTAAGAATTTTCCACAGTTTGTTGTGATCTGCACAAAGACTTAGTAGTATTCGATAAAGCAGAAGTAGATTTTTTCTGGAACTCTCTTGTTTTTTTCTATGATCCAACGGATATTGGCAATTTGATCTCTGGTTCCTCTGACTTTTCTAAATCCAGCTTGAACATCTGGAAGTTCATGGTTCACGTACTGTTGAAGCCTGGCTTGGAAAACTTTGAGCATTACTTTCCTAGTGTGTGAGATGTGTGCAATTGTGTGGTAGTTTGAGAACTCTTTGACATTGCTTTTCTTTGGGATTGGAATGAAAACTGACCTTTTCCAGTCCTGTGGCCACTGCTGCATTTTCCAGATTTGCTGGCACATTGAGTGCAGCACTTTCACAGCATCATCTTTAGGATTTGAAGTAGCTCAACTGGAATTCCATCACCTCTGCATCATGGAGTGTTTTTGGCTGCCCCAGAAGAAGCAGGGTGATTGCGGTGCCTGATTACTCTTAGTTTGCCCTGTAAAACCATGTACACATTTCTTAAAAAACAAATCTCTGAGCAATGCTATGCTGCCAGTTTAATCATTCCTGATTGATTGCGTTTTTGGCATAAGAGAACTCTTAGATCTCCTCTGCATTGAGACTGTGAATATAGTTGACCTTTCAACCTGTGTTTATTTTATTTATTTTTTGATTTTGGCTTGTTCTTGCTTTTGACAGACAGACACCCTAACACTTTGAATCTCTAGGAGAAGGGATTTGGTGATGTTTTAAAACCTATGGCTTTATTCCCCAGCATGAATGCCTAGGGATGGAGCATGTTCACTTCCGAACACTTCCTGTTAGCATCCCCAGATGACCTCCAGCCCTTGAACCATGCTTAATTGAAGATGGCAAATAAACATTGCCCAGCCAGAGTTCCCGTGCCCGGCAGTTATAGGACTCATTAAAAGGAAAAATGACCAGCCTCCCGACCATCCACACGGGCCTTTCCGTGTGTAATGTGGGATGCTGCATTTAGAGTTGCATTAATTTTTTATCATTCCTTAGTAATTAACATTGTATTTCTGCTGATAAACCCCATCAATATGGTGATTTGATTAGCAAAACGTAAAACTACTCATTAAACTCCAATTATGTTGCTCAGGTATAATTTGATTTTGATTGGGTGGAAAAATGCTGTTGTGTTCTTTTTTTTTCCTAGTCCCCCTTTTAAAATATCCAGTTAAGTGCTACATTTACAGTGCTGGTGGTGATGCAAGGTTTATTTAGCAAAGGCCGTTGCCTCTCATGTTTACTGAGAACTCAATGGTCTTTAGGTGCCAACAGTGGGGATGACATTTATGGAATCTAATAGTCAGAGACCTCTGGATAATCCTCCTTCCCATTTCTGGTGGGAGGCCTTTTGGCAGGGATGGTCATCTTTAAGGGGTCCACACAGCATAAACAGTCCCGATACTTTTCTGTGCTAAATGAATGGAAGTGAGTTTTTAAGGATGACCAGACAGGCTGGGGGTGCCGGAGCTGCATTTTAAAACTTGACTTTGCATTTATCTCCTGTGTATACACTCTCTTTCCCAACCTTCCCTCAGAAAAAAATCCGATCTGGTAAAAATAAACAAGAGTCTCTCTCTATGCTTCTCTAGACCTGGGAAGATGCTGGTTTATTTAGACGTCAGAGCTGGCTCCAAGAAAAGATGGATTCGGTCTGACAGATCAAAAGGTAATTTGAATGTTCAAACTGTGATGTCAATGTTCAGCTAGTATGGGTCTGCAGGGAATGGAAGGAATGTTGTTTTAATGAACTGATTCCTTCCATAGAGATTTGTGGGACATTTATGACTGGTCAGACACTTGTTGGACCAGGGATGTGGGGCAGCTGAGCGATGACCCTGTATGTCATGGAACATGCATTCCAGTGGAGAGGAGTCCCTGATGGAACCCTCGTCAGCTTCCCATCATACCTGGAATTCAAGCCAAGATCCTCCCCATGGGCTTCGAGGACCCCAGCCCAGCTCCTTCCATTTGTCCTCACCCCAGTCAAACCCTCCTGACACTTCCTGTTCTCTGGCCTTGTCTGCCCCAGGGCCTTTGCCCTAGCTATGCCTTCTACCAGGAATGCTCTCCGCAGGTACTTGCCTGGCTTGTTTCCTCACTCATCCACGTCTCTGCCATAAAGACACTTTCTCTGATTGATCTAAATACAACAGCAGCTTCCAATCAGCCCTCACTTCCCCACTTGGAAGGATTTCTTCATAGCTCAGCACCACTGGATGTTACATTATCTGTCTTTATCTGTGTGCGCCAGTGGAATGAGAGCTCTCCGGGGGCAGTGATTTGTCAGGCTGAGGTCACACCCACAGCGCCTGGCACTCTGTAAGTGTGCACTTAGCCTTGTCAAGTGACTCGATGGCATGAACCAGTAAGACCCCTGCAGGCAGTGAGATAAATCTGGACCCCGTGAAAGTGACTCTGGGAGAGAGGGAGCTCTTTGCGTAGGGCTGCCGAGGAGAGCCTCTTTGGAAGATGGCATTTGGGCCAAGATCTAAACTATGGGAGAGAGCCAGCCAAGCGAAGATCAGGGGAGGGAATGTTGGGGGTGTGGGAACCTCAAATGCAGAGACCTGGAGGCAGGTACTGGCGTGGCGTTTCAAGGAACAGAAAGCAGACTCAGGCACCTGGAGCCAGCAGGCCAGGTCATGGGCCCTGTAGGGCTTCATCCCTCCAAACTGTGTGATATCCCTGCCAAGGCCCTGGGCAGCTCTGACCCAGATGGGCTGGAGGCTCTGGACTGAGCTCCAAGCAGAGAAAGCTCTGGGGTGCTCAGTGTCCAGCTTGCCTTCTCCCAGCCCTGGGCATTTGTCTAGCCATCAAAACTCGACTTTTCCAGTGCCTCTGGGACCCTTGGCCAGTAACTCTCCTGACTCTCCTTGGGGGGTCATGATGGCCTTTTCTTGGAAAGATACTTGTGAATGTTCACTGTTCCCAGCATCTCTGAGCCTCCCCTGGTATTCATCCCACACTCGATGGTAAGAGAACCAACTAACTCCTTCCCCAACTGTGACCAACAGCTATGCCCTCTAGTCTGAATATTTGCTCCAGGTCTTCTTTCTGTCTGAAACTTCCCTCTCTTCTTCCTGGAAAATGTCTACTTGAACAGCAGGTCCAGCTCAAACGCCCTCTTTTCCAAGACTTTGAATGGACTGTGCTACTTCCTCCCAAGCCAAACCAAGCCCTCTGTCCTCAATCATGGCACTGCTACCACTGTCTCCCTTCCAAGAAGTGTGAGCTCCCTGAGGTCAGAAGCTGCATCTTCAGGGCCCATCACAGAGTCAACACGCGGAAGATGACCAATGACTGGATAAGTGCACCGTTACAGGGCACCGGGTGGAGTGCCGTGGCCCATCGTGGTGGGCTGGAGTGGACTTCCCCATAAGGGATGTGGTCTCTGTAGAGAACTGGAGAACAGTCCAGAAAAGCCAAGCCAAAGCCATCCCTGTGCCCTTGCATTTCTGAATGCTGTGGTTGACAAAATACTTCTTCTCTCGGAGATGGGCTTCTGATTTCCCCAATTCCAACTGGTCATCACTGGCAGCTTCGTTTTTTGTATTTTTGGTCAGCCCAGCCTATTTTCCCATCCTGCTTCTTCCTTTTTGGGGAAGTACATTCTAACTCTTTTCTCTTGATGAAGGTGAAATAGGAGAGTGAAACAGCTGGCTTAAAACTCAACATTCAAAAATCAAAGATCACAGCATCCAGTCCCATCACTTCATAGCAAATAGAAGGGGGAAAGGTGGAAACGGTGACACATTTTATTCTCTTGGGTCCAAAATCACTACCAATGGTGACTGCAGCCATAAAGTTAAAAGATGCCTGCTCCTTGGAAGGAAAGCTATGACAAACTTAGCGTATTCAAAAGCAGAGACATCATTTTACTGACAAAGGTGCGTCTAGTCAAAGCTATGGTTTTTCTGGTAGTCGTGTACAGATGTGAGAGTTGGACCATAAAGAAGGCTGAGCACCGAAGGACTGATACTTTCAAACTGTGGTGCTGGAGAAGACTGTTGAGAGTCCCTTGGGCAGCAAGGAGGTCAAACCAGTCCATCCTAAAGGAAATCAACCCTGAATCTTCATTGGAAGGACTGATGCTGAAGCTGAAACTCCAATACTTTGGCCACCTGATGCAAAGAGCTGACTCATTGGAAAAGACCCTGCTGCTGGGGAAGATTGAGGGCAGGAGGAGAAGGGGATGACAGAGGATGAGATGGTTGGGTGGCATCACTGATTTGATGAACATGAGTTGGGCAAACTCTGGGAGATAGTGGAGGACAGTGAGGCCTGGCGTGCTGCAGTTCATGGGGTGGCAAAGAGTCGGATGCGACTTAGTGACTGAGCGACAACAATTCTAACACTGCATGGGCTTTGTGGGCCTGACAATCCCAGCTCTGACCCTTCTTTCTCTAAGAGTATGGAACCTGATCTCTGTCGGACTAATGGAGGGGTTTTATCCGTGTAGACACAGTGACAGCTTTAGGGATCTTCCTGGAAAGCTAGAGCCCTTCTTGGGCCTTTTCTGCTGAATCTAATGGGACAACCTCCTTCTTCCCATGGAACATAGTTTTTGATGCTGTTGGGACTGCAAGAGGCTGTGTTTCCCGAAAGAAGGAGCAAAACTGGCCTGAAGGGAGTAGAGGGGAGATCCAGAACAGGAAGAAAGACCCGGGACATTTTTCAAGGCTTTGGATCCAGTCAGGCCTGGAAACTCACATCGTGTGAATCAGCCGACTCCTTTTTCCTTAAGCTAATTTGAGTTGAGGTTCTGTTTGTCACTTGCAAGTGAAACAGATCTGAATAACACAAGAGGAAGAGACGTTTTGATGTTTTAAAGCTCTTGCAATGATTTATCACCTAGATGTGTAAACCAGGCCAAATCTCTCAAGGAAACGGCAGCGGCGCAACTCTGATGCCCGCGTGGTGAGTTTCCACTGGTTTGATGCTGCTGAGGTGTGTTCTCCCGCTGTGGGGAAGTGACAACACCACCTAGAGCCGTGTCTGCATGAGAAGTCGCTGCAGAGGCCCGGCTGGGGAGGAGCCCGGGGGAGGAGCCTGGCTGGGGAGGAGCCAGGAGGAAGAGGTCTCTTTGGGAAAACAGAACCAATAGGGAAATGGAACCTTTCTCTAGAGATACATTTAGTTGACACAATAATGTTTTACACTGTCAGTTCAGAGTTGGAAGATGCAGTTGGCAACTTCTCTTTTCCACCCCAGCCGGGTTGGTATTCCTTCCCGGCTGCATCCTAACAATCTGACTTTCAGTCCCTGCCTCCCCTGGAAGAACATGGTTGGGACTCACCTTCCCAGACCATGAGGAATCTGGAGACAGCTCGTTGGCCTTTGGCTGCTTGAAGACTTTGGAGACTGGAGGTACCTTAGAGATCACCCACATCAAACCTATTTCAGATTTCATGGGGCAAGAAGGTGGAGGGGCTGACTCAGTGGAGTCTTACAGCCTCACTTGGAAAGGTCTGGACATGATTTAAGGGAACGGTCTTTCAAGGCTGCAGTGCTGGCTTTGCCAAGAAGCTATGTTTTCTCATTCATTTACTTATCATTTATCATTCACCCATCTTTCATGCATCCGTATCCTAGGGGCCATGGTGACAGTTGGAGTCAACCACTTCAGGGACCCAGCTTTCTGAAAGATGTACTTTTTATGGGCTGAAAAACATCCCACTCTCAGTCTAAACCCTTCTTGGTTTGAAGCCTAAAATGTCCGAAGTAACAACATACTATCATAACTCATCTCTGGCTGATGAATGAAGAATGAAAATAAGAAATAAGACGTGATTTGGAAGTATTTGGCATGCCGTTTTCACCTTTTAGGTGGACAAAATTACCTAGTGCTGGTGAGGTTGTAGGTTAGCCGTCTCTTGTTTACATTGGTGGTAGAGATATCATCTTCAGAAGGTGTTCTGTTAACTCTATGAAAATTTTGAATGTACGTATTCCTTGACCCAGTTCTATGCTTAGAGTGAAAGTCACTCAGTTGTGTCCGACTCTTTGCAGCCCGATTGACTATACAGTCCATGGAATTCTCCAGGCCAGAATACTGGAGTAGGTAGCCTTTCCCTTCTCCAGGGGGTCTTCCCAACCCAGGGGTCGAACCCAGGTCTCTCGCATTGCAGGGAGATTCTTTACCAGCTGAGCCACAAGGGAAGCCCCTCTATGCTTAGAAAATTCCCCTAAAGAGGTAATTTCAGAAGTATGCAAGAAATGGATGCAAAGTGCTTCCTGGGGCATTGTCTATAGAATAAAATCCTTAAAACAACCTCAGTGACCGCCAGTAGGGGGCTGGTTAGATAAATTATGGTATATCCGCTCAATACAATTTCTCCAGATGATCAAAAAAGATGCAGAGGATAGAATGAAAAGAGTTCTAACAATTATTATGTGGTCTGTGATTGCAAAACACCCCAAACTGCAGCAAAGTGGGAAACAGCCTAATTGCCTGTCAGGACCAGTAGAGGAATGGATGAACTGAGGACCACGGTTTAGTCACAGACTGGAACACAAGCAACTGAAATGATTATCTTCCCTCTCTCTTCATCAGCATTGGTGATTACGAACATATTGATAGAGAAAAGCAAATTCTTGGAAGGTACATTCAGTATAACTCTATTTGTGCAATAATAAGTACATATATGTAATGCTACAATATAATTTTATGAATATTAAACCATGTAGTAAAATTACAAAAGTGTGTATGAAAATCCTACACGCCAGACCTCAGGATAGCGGCTGCTCCTGCAGAGGAGGTCCGGATGGGACTTTCGGCTTTTGCTTGTAACTCTCTTCCTCATTTTTTCTCCCACCCTTCCCTCTCCCTCCACTTTCTTTCTCTCCCTTCCTTCCTTCTCCCTTTCTTTCCTTCTTTGTTTCTTTTCTTTCATCTGAATCAAATAAAATAAGGCATGTACATGCTTAGTTGCGTCTGACTCTTTTGAACTTACGGATGGTAGCCCACCAGTCCTTGAAATTCTCCAGGCAAGAATACTGGAGTGAGTTGCCATGCCCTCCTCCAGGGGATCTTCCTGACCCAGGGACTGAACCTGTCTGAGCCACCAGAGAAGCCCTAAAATAAGGCGAACATTGCTTAAATCTGGATGGTACATTCACGGAGGTCTGTTATATTATTTTCTGTATGTTTGAAAAACTTTGCTGAAAGCCAGATATGTCTCCCTCTTGAGTAAGCATATGTTAGTATAGATGCTGGTATCAGTGTAAAAAATTTTGTTTTCCTGGTGAGAAACACATGGAACTGTTAGCAAAATGTAACTTTAAGGGGAGAGAGAGGTTTGCATTCATTAATTTCTTTCTGTACCATTTGACCATTAAAAAAATTTTTTGGGGGGGTCACACCATATGGCATGTGAGATCTTAGTTTCCCAGCCAGGGGTTGAACCAGCACCCCCTGCATTAGGAGCACAAAGTTCCAACCACTGGATGGCAAGGGAAGTCCCTATTTGATATTTTAAAGATGTGTGTAGCTTACTTCCTATCCAGCCTACTATCTGTGCATCCATTGCCGTGTTTGCCCCTAAAAGGAGTTATCAGGATGTTGGGATTATAAGCCAGTTTTGTTCTCTCCTTTAAATTTCTCTGCTTAAGAGCCTGAAAGTGAAAGTGTTAGGTGCTCATTTGTGACCTGCCAGACGCCTCTGTTCACAGGATTCTCCAGGCAAGAATACTGGAATGGGTCGCCATTCCCTTCTCCAGGGGATCTTCCCAACCCAGGGATCGAACCCAAGTCTCCCGAATTGCAGGCTATTCTTTACTATCTGAACCACCAGGGAAGCCCGAGACTACTGGAGTGGGTATATTATCCCTTCTCCAGGGGATCTTCCCAAGCCAGGAATCGAACCAGGATCTCCTGCATTGCAGGTAGATTCTTTATCAGAGCTACCAGGGAAGCCTCGTCAATGTTATTTAAACACAATGGTTATTTAGCATTGCTATTTTAATAGAAATTTAGAATTCTTTCCTAACAAACTGGCACTCTGATTTTTGGCAAAACTTAGTCCTGGTGATAGAAGAGATCTTGTTTGTGAGTTTGCTTTGTGCTTTAAGGGCCCAAAAGTCACCCTCGGGATGGTCGATGCAGCCCCTCATTTTAGGTGAGGAGATAGAGACTGAGGTGCTTGGCCCTGAGAAGGGCAGAGGGATGGGAGGAGAGCACCTCGGCACGTTGAGGACACTTGGGAAGGTCCCCTCCTAGCCTGCGCCTGTCTGGGAGACGGGCTGGAGGGATGGGGAGCAGGTTTGAGTCCCTCTTCTTGAGCAGCCAGTTGACAGCTCTGGGGACAGTCTGTCTGTTGGTGGCAGGCTCCGTCTTGGCTCCAGCCCGCAGGAGCTCCGTGGCCGCACCCCATTTGCTGGGTGTGTTCGTGCGTCCCTTGTACAGGGCAGCCCATGTGGAAAGACAGGGAGCAGATAGTTCCAGCTGTTGTCACTTATGCTCCAGAGAACAATTCTGGGAATTAATGGCTGCTAATCCTGCAAATAAGGTAGATACAGAGCGGTGTTAGATTCCAAGCTGCCAAGCTCAAGTCTCCGGGCTTATTGCATAAATATGCTTATAAGGATGCTGCCTAGTCACTCGGCAGGGCGAGGGGCCCACCATCCCCTCCCCTGCTTGCGGCCTGTGGCCTCCTGCACTTTCCCAGCCCAGGGAACAAATGAGGTCAATAAAACCTTTAAAACAACTCCTTAGGAGACTCATGTCAATGGATAATCAGGGAAACTTACAAGGAGCCCTGATACCAATTGCTTCAGAGAGCTTAAAAAAAGACAAGTACCAAGGATGGGATACTTAACTGTAACAATGTTTCATTTTAATAATAGCTTTTATGTGCTACAGTAAGAAGTATCAACCTCCATTAAATATAATGGGCTGATCCTTCCAGGGACAGGGAAGAAAGGGAGCCATTCTTTCGGGGGTAGCTGAGCACGCTCCGGCTTTTAACTCATCACTTGTGTTTTCAGGGAGTGAAGCTGACATACAGGATGGGGCTGGTTTGTCTGGCTTTTCGTTCAGGGGCTTGGGGTCAGCCTGGTGGGAGGAGGCTCCTGGGTCAAACTGGATGGGTTGGAGTTGGGGGTGAGATCTGCCCAGGAGAGAGCTCAAGGTCACAGCTGGGAATGCAGTTCTCATGGCGAGGGAGGAGGCAAGATTGGAAATGGGAGAAACAGCTGCCTGATGGGTGATTGGAAGCCCCAGCAGAGGAGAGGGTGGTGGGGAGTGAACACGGGGAGGTGAGTGCCAAGGGCAGGACAGCTCTGCTCCAAGCTGTGCTAGGGAAGCGTGGAGGGACCTGGGAGCAGCCCAGGACTGGCACTTAGCCGGGAGCAGTGGCTCCACTTTGGGTCCTGTCGCCCTTCCTTACCCGGGACATCCTTCCCAAGGCTGTGTGCTGGTTGCTCTTCAGTTGCTAAATCATGTCTGACTCCTCGAGACCACAGGGACTGTAGCCCGCCAGACTCATCGGTCCATGGGGATTCTCTAGGCAAGCATATTGGAGCGGGCTGCCATTTCCTTTTCCAGGGGATCTTCCCGATTCAGGGATCTAACCCCTGTCTCCTGCATTGGCAGGTGGATTCTCAACCCATGAGTCACCAGGGAAGCCATAAAATACCTCCCTTAGGCCTTAGAAACCCTGCTCAGTACTTATCCAGAGGTATCATGCTGCAAGGAGGACAATCGTGCCCTTCCAAGGGAGAGTTCCCATCACGTGGGGGCTACCATCCCGAGCCTGGACTCCATAGATCACCTTATAGTTCTCATTCTAAGTGAAGGGTCACACTTCCCCCAGACCTTCCATTTCACCCTCCCCTCACCCCCAGCAGGGCCCTTCTCCATCAAATTCTCTGTGAGCCTTGGGGATGCTCTCCCAAGCCAGCTCCTTGGTGGCCCTCTTACAGCTACTGCCATAGCAGCTCCGGGACCCAGGGCAGCCCCAGGAGAAGCTGTCTCCTCTCCTCTCATCAGTTTCATGGGTCTTCACTCCTGCTGAGCTGTGGCCGGGGTCCCTGGGCTCTGGGACACAGCCACCTCTTCCTTCTCCTGAACCTTTACTGTGCTGTAAGCTGTAAGCTTTCTCTTTGGTTATAGAGCCCCTTGGCGGGACCCTGATGGTCTGTTCTTCCTGTTGAATAGCATGGAGCTCCAGGAGTGACAGGGAGATGTGTTGGGGGGGGGGTAGGGGTCATCAGGGGAGTTTGATAAAAGGACTGTTTACAGAGGCGAAGGGAACTGGCATGGAATGGGAATGCACACTTGGGCCAGGAGCAGCTAGGAGGCTTTACCCTTCACAAGGCTGAAGGGGCAAAGAGGGGTGATGCCCAGAACTGGGGTGATGGCTGCTCCTCCAGGCCACTGGTGGAAGATAGAAGCTCTGTGACCACAGCCAACTGGTCCCTCCCATTGGCCAGGCTCCACCTGAAGCCACTGGGCAAGGGGAGGTCATATGGGTGAGGCTCTAAGACACAGATCGGGGGAAAGGGTTGGATGTTGGGCAGCAAAGGAAGAGCAGCCAACATAGGCTTGAGGCAAGAGACCGGGACCCCCCACCCAGGCCACGGTGGACACTGAACAGCCCACTGAGGGCAAGAGTGCATCCCTCCAGCGAGAACATGGCCAGGTCTGGGGTGGCTCCAGCGTCTGCTTGGACACTGCAGGCAGGAGACTGACTTCTTGATGACCCCCTCCCCACCTTCCCCACATCCAAACAGCCTGCCTATGCGCCAGGCACCATTCTCGTCATTCTACCTGCAGTTACTCAGCCTGAAGACTTTTTGAGTTGCGGAGACGAAGGTGTGACTTGCTGATCATCACCCA
The DNA here is from genome assembly GCA_006410935.1 of Redunca redunca. Classification (NCBI taxonomy): domain Eukaryota; kingdom Metazoa; phylum Chordata; class Mammalia; order Artiodactyla; family Bovidae; genus Redunca; species Redunca redunca. Next base: position 569,189 of record SJYQ01000463.1, read on the forward strand.
TCTAGCCAGTGATGGAGCTGGGGTTTGACCCCCAGGGTCCACATGCTTGACCGCTGAGCTACACTGCCTCCCAGACTGGCTGTGGAGCCTTGCCCAGATCTGTTGTCCCACCAGCACCCCCTCCAGTTGCCCCTTCTCCTCTCTGTGCTCATTTACAGCGCCTGCCCCACTCTGGATGCCCTGAATCTTTCAGAGGATTCTTTGCCTCCTCCTTGAGACGTGATAGGTGGAGGATTAGAGAAAAACTTTGGAGGCCTTAAGCATCAAAAAGACTATGATGGCTCTTCCCTACACTCCAAGATGTCATTTAAAAAAAAAAAAAGATAAATGCATAAAAGAAGGGTAAGTCATGTCAGAAAGTCCTGGTTTATCCTCAGAGGTTTACTTTGATGATTTTGGAGACTAATATCAAGTATTCTTAGGGACTTCCCGAGTGACTCAGTGGTTAAGAATCCACATTGCAATGCAGGGGACATGGGTTTGATTCCTGGCCAGGGAGCTAAGATTCCATATGCCTTAGAGCAACTAAGGCCCCGCGTTCCACAGTTACTGAAGCCTGTGTGTTCTGGAGCTCATGTACCACAGTCGACTCACTGCAACGAAAGACCCTGCACGCTGCAACTAAGATCCAACACAGCCGAATAAATAAATAAGCAAAGACGTTTTAAAAAGAAATAGTAAAAGATGAAGTTGTAAAGTTTTCGCTCATTTTGGGGGTGATCCTGTTTACTTGACTTCCCAGTGCCTGTATTAGTCTGCCTGTGGGGGAATCCAGTTCGAGAAAAAGGGAGCTTATATTTTCCCCCTGAGAAATCACAGAATGGTACAGTCATGGGAAGTACTCCCATTTCTGTGGTGAAGAGCCTGCTGCTGCTGAGGGAGAGAGCTCCCTACACGGGTCAATGCCCAGTGGGTCAGAAATTTGCAAATACCCTGAAATGGAAGAAAGGGGTTTTTCTGTACTCAGAACTTCTAGAAAACTTTTGGGACCCATATAAGATGTCTGGCATTCTGTTTCATTTACCCAGGGGTTATGAAGGGTTTGAAGTCATTGAGTGGGGGATGCCTGGGACTGAAGCTGTGAAAGGAGGTGTGAAAGTTCTGCTCCCTCCTGGCCCATCATCTCATCTTGCAGATGGTGAACAATGGCCAGAGTCCTTCTCCAGACCCACCCGCCTGGGAAAGGAGTGAGGATGGACAGGACTGCCCTAGGTCTTACAGACAGGCTGTCTGGGGCACCAAGGGATCCGCATGGAAAATGAGGAAGCTTCCTTGTTGTCAGGCTGAGAGGTGCTTGCAAGGCAACCAGGTACTTTGCAAGTCTACTGCACCCTGGGATGTAGGGGCCTCCGTTGTGCCCCCGTCTTCTCCTGGGCAGAGCTAAGCCCTTTTCCCTGCAGGGTTAGGCCATTCGGTGCCCAGAGTGAAGTGATTATTAGTCGGACTCAGGTGAGAGCAGAGATGAAGCGTGACCCACTCCCACCTCAGCGTCTCTCCCCATGACAGTCTGGCAGGAAGCACTTGGGAGAGCTGCTAAGGAATTACAGGATAGAGGATGCTTCGAGCCTGGACCCAAGACTTAACAGCTTCCACATCTAAGAATATCCCCGTCCAGCTGCTGAGTCCTAAGTCCTCTGTGGCTTCCTGGGAGGAGAGACCGTTGTGAACTGAAAGAATTTTTGGTGGACACATTTCTGCTCTTTCCTGAAGCAGTGCCCAGGCATTTGGAGAATTCAAGATGGAGAGACTTAAATTTGCCCCGATTTGGTTATCACATGAAGAACTGAAGCCATGAGAAAACAAATTCCAGTCTTTGAGGCTGATTTTCCTTCCTTAGTGAAACGACTTAAGCAAAAAGGCATTTCCTTGTGCCCATGTGCGCCCGTGTTTGTGTGTGTGTGCAGAGGAGGGGCATGTGCTTGGGAGGGGACGTTTGGTTGAGGTGTCTGTTTCATTGTTCTTGTTCTCAAAGTAATGTTTGCAAAAATGAATGAACCTTGTTGGTGGAGCAGTGACGGGTTTACAAAATGAGCAGGAAGGATGAAGTTTCCATAGCTGCCTTCTGCCCCCACCCACGTTTCCCCTATGGAAGATGGAAACAAAGCCAACTGCTCTTGTAGGATTTTTAATGCAAACGGACCATGACCAGCACCCAGGATTTCAGGCTCTTCACCCAGATGGTGTAGATAAGCTTTCAGCCAGAGAGTGCTCGGTGCAGAATCACCCAGGCATTTCCTCCTGCGTTGGAGAAGCGTGTGTTCATTTGAGCTCCATTTCCACCCAGGTGTGGATGGTGGGTGCTGGGGGTGAACCTCAAACAAGCCCCATCCCTGCCCTCACCCAGCTCCCAGGTGAGTCAACAGTATACCCACGTAGGAGCAGGGGGAGACACTTGGTGGAGAAGGCAGTGTCTAAGATGAGAGCGATTCAAGAGGAATATCAGAGGCAGGACTTGCAGGGCTCTGTGACTGTTGGGATGTGTGGGACGTGGGGGAACATCCCCCTAAACTGAGCCCTTGGACAGCGAGGTGGGTGGCACCATCCACAAGTTCAGGTGTCAGGGAGTAGGCTTGATGAAGGGACACTTCCGCTGCCTCTTAGGGCTGTGGGTACCAGAGGTGTTCGGCACCTGTGTTTGATGCCAGTTCAGGGTCTTTATTCAGGTTCCAGTTTGGAAGGCATTATGGAATAAGTGCCCAGGGAAAACAGGTAGGCCCCCCCGGGAAGTGTGTGTTGAGTAGAACAAGAGCCGAGTGGGTGAGGCTGGATTACGATGGGGATAAGTGGGTATGCCTTGCGGTCTGCAGTGGCAGAGATGAAGTGATGGTGTGGAGGGTTCCATGGGAGGTTCCAATAGTTCCAGAAGGACCTGGGAAAGGGCGAAGTTGGGCTGAAGGAGTACAGTGACGACACCAGTTCTGGCCTAGCCAGGAAAGACCACGATCCCTTGGCCTCGGTTATGAGCAGTGACAGCCGGTACAAATGCCCAGGGATGGAGCCAGACAGAATGTCCTCAGGGCAGGCACCTGCCAAGGACCAGCCCGAGCCCTCTTCATGTCCCCAGAGGTGATCTGGAGGACAGGAGGGAGGAGAAGAGGACAGGAGGGAGGAGAAGAGGCCAGGAGCAGGAAGGGGGGCCAAGTGAGACCTCCGCAAACTGATTCACAGTTGTGCAGTGAATCAGGGCGGCTCAGGATTAAATGAATAAATGCACAAATGCTGTCTGCACACCTGACTCTGAGCCCTTTGGCAGCACTTGTTCATTTATTGCCAGGTGGGCTGCCTCACCCAAATTCTGAAGCGGGGATCTCACCTGCTGCTTTATCAAGACCACCCACCGCAGTCGGAAAATTCTAGGCTTCCTTCTGGGGTCTCTCCAGCTCTCAGATTCCTCTCTTAGATCTTTCCTCAGCATGACTTACTTATCAGAGTCAGGAGAAAGTTTCCAAAGGGGAAATTCCCAGATGTGGTTCTGAAAGGGGTGGTTGTCTTCCATTCTGGGCTCGGCCAGCCCTGCGTCTCCCAAAGGCTGACCTTGGGGGGTGGGGTGGGAAATCATGAGGCTTACAAGCTCCCTGGAAAGCAATGTGAGGAGTGAGCCACGCGTTTGGAGGCTAACCAGGCTGAGGGCACGGAGCAGAATGATTCTCCAGTGGAAGAACTGCTATCTCCTAATGAAGAAGATTTGTTCTTGAAGGAACTGGGCTGGCCACAAAGCAAACCTTGCACTCACTCGCTCCTTTCCAAAAGCAAGGATGGGATCCTGACAGGTCTGATGAATGCCAGCATCAACTCCACCACTCAGTGGAGCCCTGCAGATTTTATTGAGCTCTTACTTTCTGCCCAGCAGGTGCTTCAGGTTAACAGGCATGGGCTAGCCATCATGATTCCTACCCCCAGGAAATCTACAAATCTGCTTGGTGTGAGTCTAAATAGTCAACGACTTTAACTAAAATACGGTGGGAGGATCTATGTGATCCCAGAACTGGCTCCTGACTGTTTTACCATCTTGTCTTCATCCATCTCCTCTGCAATCTTCTCATGTCCTACCAAGTGCTCAAGAAGTGTTTGTGGAAGGAACCAGAACCAGGAAGAGAGAGCCAGGGCTGGGGCCCCCAGAGAAGAAGAGGCAGGGGCACTGTCTTCATGTCTTTAAACTTTTCAGGAGGCTTGAAGATACTTAGGTTTCAATGTATACTTTCTGGAAAATCACAGGAATCATGGGAAACTCCAGCACAGCCAACATCTCATTTACATCACGGCACGTTCCTGCCTCTAAAACACAGGGGATTTCAATTCCAAGTTGTCATCTTCCTTCTCCAAGCCTGGGTGGGAAGCAGCTCCTTGGGAATTGTGTTGGAGGAGGCTGTGTGTTGCTGAGAATCTCGTCGGGCAGGTTGGAAACTATCCTTTTCTCAGCTTCCTGCTCGTGGAACGTGGCTGGGGCTTCCCCAGCCTTTGTGTCTGCTGTGGCATCTGACAGTTGAACTTGCTTTTTGGCTGAGTTCACCATGGCTGTCTCCCAGGCAGGCCCATCTTGGGACCAGGGGTGACAGAGAGTGGAGGGATGTTGAGGTGGTAGCTGTGTTCTGTACACAGAACATGGCCACGCCTCCGCTCGCTGTGCCCAGACCTGAGACAATGCAGGTGAACCCCAGTGACTTGAAATCTACAAGGGCTCATCTTTCAATTGACAATAGAAGGGATTTATGAACTGGCCCTTTCCACTGCTTAAAATAACCAGAAACCATTCGACGTACCTTGAGTTGAAAGCCTTATTGCTTACACACTAACAGCATTCTTAGTGGGACTAGGGGGGTGTGTGTGTGGGTGGTGGTGGTGGTGGTGGTGATGATGGTGAACATGTGAGCATATATCTGACTCCCATTCTTTGTGTACAGTTGGACCCAATCAGATGCCTTTTTATTTTTATTTTTCCTTTAATTTTCTGGCCAGTTAGTGTTCATAGCTCTCTGCAAAATATGGATGTATTCCCTGAAACCTTAAATTACCCAAGAAAGTAAGGTGTGAGTTTAGGTTATGGTGGGGGCGGGCACTCCCTGGGTGACCAGTTGTCTGTGTGTATAGCACATGGTGAGATTTGAGTAACAGCCTGCTGAGTGAATGAATGAATAACAATTGAGGACAAGATACATACTCATAATTCTATAGTCTCTACTGACTATTCTCAGCTTGGAATGGAGTCTTCTCATCTGTTGTGTTGAATTTTGCATTCTGCTTTCCTTCTAATATTATATCATAAAACTTCTTTCCAGCTTTACATTCTAGAAGGCTTTATGTAGGCCTTGGTAACATGATAACTATTATCATTGGTGACAGTATAATATTCTGTGATGGGGAAGTGACATATTTAGGCAAGGATTTCTGGATTTGGCAGGATTTAGAATCTTTTCAAGTCTCAGTGATAGTCAATTCTAAAATGAACAACCTAGTGCCTATAGCTTTTTCTTTCAGTAGAATTTATCATTTTGAAAGGTTTTCATTTTTCTCAGGGGTGGAATTAAACTTTGCTCCATTTTGCCAAATTCCTTTTCCTAAGGGCATTTCCAACCAACCTTGACCCCAGTCACCTTCTCTATGTCTTACCCACATAGAGTCTTATTAAGTTCAGCCACTGGAGTGTGATGAGGCTGGCACAGTTCTGTAAATAAATTAAAATTTGTCCAATTGTACAGTTATAACAAGTGAATTTCATGGTATGTAAATTGTACCTCGATCAAGCTATGGATAAAAAAATTATAGAAAAAAAAGAATCTTTCTTAAGTGCCTATACCTGTGGAAATACTTTAGCATTGCTTGTGTCTATCATCCAACTTGATTTAATTGGGATGTCCCCGCAGAGTGGGGTACAGGTGAGCAGCCAGGCCCCAGGGCGACAGAGCCCGGAGAGCTGGGCCTTCATCCATGGTTCCACTGGTGAACTCTGGGCGTTTACTATGTGGCAGGTAGAGTTCTAGACACTTGAGATGCATAAGTGGATGAAACAGACCACGAGCTCTGCCCTTGAGGTGCTTATCATCCAGTGAACAAATATTCAATGTCCTCAACAACATCCATTCTTCCCAATCAGATGCGTAAGCCCCCCAAAGTAGGAGTAGAGATTCAAGTCTCTCCTTCTGCCCTCCATGGATTCAAATAGAAGGCTCTGCTTTCCATGTATCTATGCCTGCCTTGAAAAATACCCCACAACCATAACAGAAAAGGATATTTAGAAAAGAATTTTTAACTGAGTCACTTTGCTGCACAGCAGAAATTATTGCAACCTTGTTAATCAAGTGCACCTCAATTAAAAAAAAACTTAGCAACTGTTTGATTTTTTTTTTTAATCTATGCTTCTGTGGGTCAGGAATGTAGTCAGGGCTCAGCTGATCACAGGGCAATTGATCTGCTCCATGAGGTGTTGGGTGGGGGGTCCCCTGGTGGTACTCAGCTGGTGGACAAGCTGCTTTGGAGGGTCTAAGGTATCTGCTACCTCAGTGGGAAGCCTGAGCTCAGCTAGACCCTGGTCTCTCCATGGAGTCTTTACTTGTCATGTGGTAGCTCTGGGTGCTGGAGGGAAAGTTCAGAAGCTGCTGGTCTGGGAAGGTCTGAGCTTGGACACCAGGTGAGCATGACTTCTGCCATATTTGATTGGTCCAAGTCGTCAGAGGGGCTGCTCTGATTCAAGGGGAGTGGATGCAGCACACACCTGTCCGCAGCAGGAAGGACCGAGAAATTGGTGCCATCTTCAACCCATCTTTAATTTTCTTGGCTCTTCTCCAATATCAGGAATGATGATCTGGAATCCAATCTGGGAACTCCTCATCTCTGGGAAGACCCTCCCTGTCTCAGCTTAGGCTGAGCATATAAGTATATATACTTATATATATATATAGTATATAAGGTAAAAATTATATACGTTCATAAGTAAATAGTATAAGTATATAAGTAAACACAGTCTATAAGGTAAAAATTAAGCATCTTCCTTGGACCCTTTCTGTGTGCCTTTCTATGCTTTTCCCACCGTGAATCACCGAGAACCACGCAGATTCTCCCAGTAGTTCAGTGCGCACACAGTGTTCCCAAGGGGCTACATATCGTCCCACTTTAAAACAGATATCAGGATGCTATGCATACTGTTCTGTAACTTGCATTTTTCCACTTAATAATGTATCAAGGTCTAAAATGAACTTTAAAAAAAGGTATTGTTTGAGAAGACTTATGAAACGAACATAGTGCGTGGATTAGCCCCGCTACCGGGGTGCTTGCAGAGCAGCGCTGGATTGGCGGGGATGGTCTGCACATCTGGACGGGTGAGACTTTCCAGGCAGACTGGCCACAGAGCCCTCCAGCCTCACTGAATCTTCTAATGACTCCACTCAAGATGCGTGCTCGTCATTCCTTGTGGAATTCTTTACTGCTTGTGTGAACTCGACCATCAGGTCAACTGGGAATCATAAAGTCCGTGTTCACATCCTGGCCATTCACTAGCTCTGTGTCCTCAGTTGTGTTTGTTTCTCTCTCCTTGCTTCTCAGTTTTTTTCATCTGCAAAATGAGGCTAAGAGTCCTTCCTCTGCCCGCCTCTGAGGGATTTGAGGGAGAATCAAAAAAGACAAATGCAGGGAATTCCCTGGCAGTTCAGTGGTTAGAATTCCACCCTTTCACTGCCATAGGCCTGGGTTCAATCCCTGGTGGGGGAATTAAGATCCCATAATGGCAACCCACTCCGGTGCTCTTGCCTGGAGACTCCCATGGACGGAGGAGCCTGGTGGGCTGCAGCCCATGGGGTTTCGAAGAGTCGGACACGACTGAGCGACTTCCCTTTCACTTTTCACTTTCATGCATTGGAGAAGGAAATGGCAACCCACTCCAGTGTTCTTGCCTGGAGAATCCCAGGGACAGGAGAGCCTGATGGGCTGCCGTCTATGGGGCTGCACAGAGTTGGACATGACTGAAGCGACTTAGCAGCAGCAGCAGCAAGCCTACAGAATCCCATGAACAGAGGAGCCTGGTGGGCTACAGTCCACAAGGTCACAAAGGGTCAGACAGACACAACTGAAGTGATTAAGCAGCAGCAGCAGCAGCAAGCCTCATGGAGTGACCAATAATATAACAAAAGACAAATGTCGGTGAAGTCAGTCTATGCATTGTGATTGCTGGGTTGGTGTGTTTTGGGTCTCTCTTGCCCAAAGCACCCTGTGAGCTGGTGGCAGATGATGGGGCATCTAGAAAGGATGGGCAAAAGTCCCTCTGGTGCACACGGTTCAGAGCAAATGAAACATTGAAAAAAGTCATAAAGATGTGTGTGTCCGAAGACACAAAAACACAGGAGACAAAGGGAAACACACGAAATGCCACCGTTGTTTTAGCTGCCTACAGCACGCCCAGTTGCTCAGTCAGGTCCAACTCTTCGTGATACCAGAGACTGTAGCCGTCCAGGCTCCTCTGTCCATGGGATTCTGCAGGCAGTGCTGGAGTGGGTCGTCACGCCCTCCTCCAGGGGATAGTCCTGACCAGGGATCTAACTGTGCCTCTCATGTCTCCTACACTGGTAGGCAGGGTCTTTTCTGCTACTGCCACCTGGGAACACTTGCCAGGCCAGAACTCTCTTTTAATCCTTTTCTTGCAGAGAGCAGTAGCAGAGGGAATCTTAAAAACCTCCCTGTAACAATAACAGCAGTGCAATCTCATGATTTACAGGAAAAACGCATATTTGGTCATTCAGACGTGCAAATATATATGAGAAATACATATTCGACCTTTGTCCACAGTTTCTGACTCACAGCTTCTAAAAACCTTGGAATTTCCTTAGAGGTGGGATATTTTGTCTTTTGTTCTGTTACTGAACTCTTTGGGGAAGGTGGCTTTTAGATCCCACTGTGGTGTGGGGACTGGTTTCCAAGAGAACCAATGAGATGATTAGAAGGATGGACTTTCAGCCCCCCTCCAGGAAAGGGGCTGGAGGTGGAATCAATCACTGCTGCTGCTGCTAAGTCGCTTCAGTCATGGCTGACTCTGTGCGACCCCATAGACAGCAGCCCACCAGGCTCCCCCGTCCCTGGGATTTTCCAGGCAAGAACACTGGAGTGTGTTGCCATTTCCTTCTCCAATGCATGAAAGTGAAAAGTGAAAGTGAAGTCGCTCAGTCATGTCTGACTCTTAGCGACCCCATGGACTGCAGCCTACCAGGCTCCTCTGTCCATGGGATTCTGCAGGCAAGAGGACTGGAGTGGGTTGCCACTGCCTTCTCTGAGAATCAATCACTAAGGGCCAGTGATTTAATCAATCATGACTATGTGAAGAAAACTCCATAAAACCCCAAAAGAATGGGTTCAGAGTGCTTCCATGTGAGGACGGGGAGTGGGCAGGGGTCTGGGAGAGAGCACGGAAGCTTACGTACTTTCCCCATACACCCCCAACCCCCATGCATCTCTGCGTATGATTTGAATCTTTTTAATATCCTTTGTAATAAATCCATAACCCAGTGAGTACATGGGTTTTCCTGAGTTCTACAAACCTTTCCAGGGAGTCAACTGAACTGAAGGAGAGGAAATCGTGGAACTTCTGACTTATAGCCAGTTGATCAGAAGCACAGGTGGAATCTGGGTTTTGGACTGGGGTCTGAAGTGAAGTTCAGGCTTGTGGGACTGCTTGATTCCATCTCTGTGTACATAGTGTCAGAGTTGAGTTGAATTCTTATACACCCTGCTGGGGTCCAAGAATTGCTTGCTGGTGCGGGAAAGACTCCACACACACACACACACACACACACACACACACACACACACACTGGAATTGGGTCCAAGACCCCTTTTTACAAATAAGCTAACACATGCTGAGTCCACTTATTAGAAGGCAGGCTCTACCTTAAGTTCTTCACAGAGTTAACACTCTGAGGCATACATGACTCGGAAACACCAGCCGCAGCTATTTGTTTTGTTTGGCACTGGGAACAGATGCGCAGGGAAGGCCTCTCTGGGGGCGGTTCAGCCCCTGGGAGGGCCAGTAGCTAGAGAAAACACTTTATTGACAAAGTGGCTGTGCAAAGGCCCTGAGGCAGGAGGATGCTGAAAAATCAGAGATGAGAAGTCACTTGCCTTAGACTGAATAATGACCCCAAAGATGTCACAGCCTGAGCTCTGGGACTTGGAGATGTTTGTCACTTAATACAGTAAAAGGGGCATCAAAGATGTGATTAAGTTAAGGCTCTCTAGATATGGGGAGATGACCTCAGCTTCTCACTTGGGCCCTACGTGGAATCATAAGACAGAGTGAGACTTTCTAATTAATTCCTTAGCTGTTGGCCGCCCTGGGTCTTTGCTGCTGCACCCAGGCTTTCTCTAGTTACAGTGAGCAGGGGCAGCTCTCTGGTTGCTGTGTGTGGGCTTCTCATCATGGGGCTTCTCTGGTTGTGGGGCATGGTCTCTGGGTGCGAGGGACTGCGTAGCCGTGGCCTATGGGCTTTGCTGCCCCTTGGCATGTGGCCTCGTCCTGGACCAGGGATTGAACCCATGTCCCCTGCATCGGCAGGCAGATTCTTAATGACTGGACCAGCAGGGAAGTCTAAGAGTGAGATTTTTCAAATTGAAGTATATTTGATGTATAATATATAAACTGCAGATGTACAATATAGTGATTGACAGTTTTAAGAGGTTATACTTTTTTTTTTCTTTCCAATTGGCACATAAACATCTATGTCTACAGGCTGTCTCCTCAATTTTCAAGTCACCGTTTGACTGCCGTTCACTTTAGTGTCAACATGATTTTTCTAACAGACAAGTGACCCCTGAGTTTAAATTCTCCACCTTCCTTTTGCCCCTTCTCCACTGCTCAGAGCTCCAGGAGCCAACCTGAGTGACCTGCGCTGTGCATTTTATCAAGGGTTTCCCTTCCCTTTGGGCTTCCCTGGTAGCTCAAATGGTAAAGTGTCTGCCTACAGTGCAGGAGACCCGGGTTCGATCCCTGGGTCAGGAAGATCTTCTGGAGAAGGAAATGGCAACCCAATCCAGTATTCATGCCTGGAAAATCCCATGGACCGAGGAGCCTGGTGGGCTACAGTCCATGGGGTCGAACAGAATCAGACACGACTGAGAGACTTCACTTTCCCTTCCCTCTGGTCTTGGTTGGGTCTGGACAGTGGGAGCTCCAGAGGACACAGGTGGGGTGAGGGCACCGTTTCTCTAGCTCCTTCCTGGGTGTGGCAGGCGTGCCCTGCCCTCTGAAGGTCACGGCTCACAGGTGGCCTCGCTCATGTCCTCCCACCATCAAGTTTGAGAACCGCACCCTCCACCAGCCTGCAGGAGTTGACCCCATTCCAAGCTCGAGTCCTGCCACGTGCTGCTTGGTCTCTCTGCCCACGCTTTTCTAAGGCATCTCTTAATCAAAAGCTTTACAGCTGAATTGCTTAAGGGTCCACCTGCTTCCTGCCACGATCAGGGTGATACCAAGTCCTGCCAGTGGCTCAGTGTTAGCTCCTTTCCAGATTCCCCAAAAGTCGTGGAGGTTTAACCCCTGCCTGTTCCTCTAGCATCGTTCCTGGTCATCCTGCCCCCATCGCTGTATTCATTCATACACCCTGCAAACGTTTCATGAACCCCAGCTGTGTGCCTGGCACTGTTCTAGGGTCGAGGATCTGACAGTGATGGAGCCAGGCACCATCTCTGCATCCTGGGGTCCCAAGTTCCTGCCCTTGATGACCCACATCTGTTTCCAGGTGCCTCACTGTCTGGCCTCCCCTCCCCGCTCTGCCGTCCCACCTTTGGCTGGAAGCACTTATCTTGTCCACTGACAACCGTCTTCCTCCTGGTGCACTCTCCTCCTTCCTGAAGCCACCCAGCTCTCCAGGGGAAGGATCCCTTTGTCTCCTTGGAGCCCCACAAGCCCTGTGCTGAGGCTTGAGGTCCCTTGCTCTCTCTCGAGTGCTCATTGGCTTACGGGTCTCTTTGATCCCAAACTATGACCTCCTGATGGACAAGAGCACATCTGGGGCTTCTCTGAGACCCCATGCCTGCAGGGCCCAGCGTCTAGCAAATACTTTGTGGAGATGCGTGGACTCAGTGGACAGAATGTTAGTACTCGGAATGGATTGGGGGTGCCTGCTCACCTTCACTGTGGCCGCCTGATGAGAGCAGGGCAGGGCTTCCATCCTCGTTTTCAGGGGGGAACACAGCAGGCAAGGGCTGGAAAATGACTCTCCTGGTTCATCTGCTTGGAAAGAGGCAGATCAGAGGCACAGATTCAGGCTCCTGAGAACAAAGGCTGGGCACCTGGCTCCATCCTTCCTGGCAGCATTCTCCCGACTTGGAGGCAATATACACACTAAGACACGCTTGTAATTGTTGTTCAGTCGCTAAGTCATGTCCGAGTCTTAGTGACCCCCATGGACTGCAGCACGCCAGTTTTCCCTGTCCTTCACTATCTCCCGGAGCTTGCTCAAACTCATGTCCGTTGAGTTGGTGAGGCTCTCTAACGATCTCATCCTCTGTCATCCCCTTCTCCTCCTGCCTTCAATCTTTCCCAGCATCAGGATCTTTTCTAATGAGTCAGCTCTTGGCATCAGGTGCCCAAAGTATTGGAGCTTCAGCTTTAGCATCAGTCTTTCCAATGAATATTCAGGGTTGATTTCCTTTAGGATTGACTGGTGTGATCTCCTTGCTGTCCAAGGGATTCTCAAGAGTCTTTTCCAGCAACACAGTTCAAAAGCATCCATTCTTACGGGAGTCAAAATAAACATATTTTTTTAAGATCCCAAGAGCAATACTGAGAAACCTGAGTTAAGCATATAGGAGTGGATGGGGCATTAGCTTCCGAGGGCTGCTGTCACAAAGCGCTATAAACCGAGTGGCTCAGACCACAGAAGGCACACGGTCTCACAGGTCTGAGAGCAAGCCCTCTGCAGGCTCTCGGGGAGGGTGTGTCCCCGCCGCCTCCAATTCCTGGTAGTTTGCAGCCTTGTGTCAGTTTGCCTTGGATCTTCACACAGAGTCCCCTTGTGGCCCCTGTCTGTGCCCACATTTCTCCCTTTTGTAAGGACACTGGCCACATCGCATGAGCGCCCACCCTGCTCCGGGTTGGCTCATCCACATCTGACTAATTACACCTACAACCAGCCTATTTCCAAATGCCACTTCTGGAGTCCGGAGTGGGGGGCTAGGACTTCAACACATGAATTTATGGGGGGCACAATTTTACTCATAACACTGAGTAAGAAGCAGAGTAGAAGAAGCTTCCTTTGCCCCCCTCCTAACATTTGTCCCCTTCCAGCCAACCCCTCTAGGAAACAGCTGCTAGGAATGCCAGATTTTTCTGTGGTTCTCCAAACCTTGATGATATCCCACACATACTCTTATATTATGAGGAAAAAAATTAAGAAAAAAGACACATCTGAAAAGAGAAAGAGGGACTTCCCTGGCAGTCCCAAGACTTTGCCTTCTAATACAGGGGGTGTGGGTTTGATCCCTGGTTGCAGAGCTAAGATTCCACATACCTCTTCAACCAAAAAAGCCAAAACATAGAACAGAAGCAATGTGGTAACAGATTCAATAAAGACCTTAAAAACAGTCCACATTGAAAATCTTCAAAAACAAATTTAAAGTGGAAGGAAAAAAAAGAGAAACCTTTTAAAAATCAAAGCCTCCTTGTCCATGTTTTAATTTTTATTTTGTTTCTTTGTTGATTTGCTTTTCTTTCGTGGCCAGGGAGACAGGGGTGAGCTCTGCACGGGAGAGACTCAGAAACAAGAGTCTGGACTGAGACCTGCTCTTTGGAGAGTTCAGGACCCACTGCTCCTTTCCACACTGATGCTCATTAAAATCTGCTAATTTTCATCCATGCAGAAAGGGGAGGCCTGCCAGCCTCATGTCTCCAATTTTACAAACCCCTGAGCTCTACAGTATGGCCGGCCCGGGTTCAGCTGCCCAGAGAGGGTCTTTGGGAGGGAGTGGAAGGCCTGATCTGGTCCTGCCGTGGAGATGGGAGGCAGCTGGCCCCGGACCGAATAACAGAGTGAAAAGGAACGCCTGTCCCTGGTATATCTCCTAGACGTTACTTTCGAGAGGCAAACATCGGGAGCAGAGCGAAGCCGTACATATGTTAAATTCACATCAGTAATAAAGATTAAGTAGAAGTTAATAGCATCCCAGTCATGCTTGTGGAGGTAATCTCCTTTCTGAAAATTCAAAATTAGATTTGGAGGATCGAAGCAAACAGGGGGTGAGACTTTGGCGTAATATTTTAATCAAATTGTCATGAGTGAGTGGATACAATTAAGAATTCTGTCAGTCACAGTGCCGAGGCCCTTTTGTTAGTCGGCGGTGGGAGGGGCTGGCAGGGCCAATGTGGGGAGAGATTAAACCTGACCTTTCCCAGGCTCTTCACTTCTGACCCTCTGAATGGGCTTTGCCTATCAGATAGATGGCTGGTTTTTTTTTTTTAAAAAGGTATGTGTGTACATGTGGGTACACAGGAGCCCGAGTGTGTGTGTGCGTGCACTTGTACTTGTGTGCGCAAATGTGTGCACATCTGTATGTGAGCATGAGGGGGTGTGGGTGTGTATAGGTGGGGTGTGCACGGATGCACACAGATGTGTGATACACCTGTGTGCATGGGTGTGTGCACATGCATGTGTGCATGTGAGTGTGTGTGTGGAATGCCAGGCAGTGAGAAAACAGGAATTTGGGGCAAACAAAGGATTTGTTCTATCCCACCAGTGAAAAAACCTGTCCATAAGTAAGCCTTTCAATCTTTTTCCTCTGTCCCCCTTTTTTGCAGCCAATACAAAGTGGTTTAGTGATAAAGAACTGAGCCACTTCTCCTGACAAGGAGGGGATGTGGGTTTGATCCCTGGGTGGGGAAGATCCCCTGGAGAAGGAAATGACAACCCGCTGCAGTATTCTTGCCTGAGAAATTCCATGGGCAGAGGGACCTGATGGGCCACTGTCCACGGGGTCGCAAAGAGCCGGACGCAGCTTAGGGACTAAACAACAAGTGTCTTGCGTGTGAACATCTGTGTGTGCAGGATGTGTTCACATGGGCACCTGGGACTGCTCAACACCCACGTACACACGCATAATTACATGGTCTGAGAGCACCTGCGAGGGATAACGTGATGGGCGTGAGCGAGTGAGTGAAGGACGGCTTGCACTGGTGTCTTTGCCTTTAATGCCATTCTGCACGGTGAGTTTAACTCCTGAGTCAAGTTGCACCCTCCACCTCCTCTTCTCTCAGGGGTTTGCCATTCAACCCCATGCCAGAGAAACAGAGAGAAATTTCCTCTTCTTCTCTTTCTGCTTCTGTCCCGTCACCTTCCCCTCCCCCTCACAACATTGATTTATTTTTAATTTTGATTCGTGGGTGGCAGTAGGGTGGTGGAGAAAGGCTCTGGCAAAAATATCTTTCTTTCTCCTTCTGCAACAACATTCTGCCAGGTAGGTGTAGCTTATTTATCAGTGATTATAAATCAATAAGGAGAAGCCAAAAAACCAGCCAGCCAGGCTTCCCAAGCCTAGAGAGTTACAGATGTCAACATGTATGAGTGCAATGTGTCAGGCAGAGTTTATTATTTGAAGCATATTTAGGTAGATTTGAGTTTTAAAAAAATTTTATAAAAAGATTTCCTCCAAGGTTGCCGCTGCTGCTCCATCTGCCTTCAAACCCTGGGCTTGGGAAATAGACAGCTGCCTTTGACCCAGGATGACCATGTGTAATCAGCGTCCCGGCGGTTTATTTCACCCTTTGTTGCAGAAGAGACTCGAGTCTGCTTAACTTAGGTAACTTACACACAACTCCCCGCACTCGGGCAAGTTTTCAGAGGCCGAAGGACCTACTTATTTTTAACCCCGCCTTTTACTGTATTTGCCTGGGGAATTATTTCAAATAAACGACAGACCTATTGTGCCTGTGACATCACAGCAATGGGCCCTTTTTTTACGCCGAAAACAAGCCTTCTGTTAATCCAGCACTGATGCACGCCGCACGCAAAAATTGCATTAGCAACGTGTAACCCGAGTGTTCAACACACTCGGAAATAAACACTATTGCACTACAGGGGTTGAGAGGGAATATGCATCAAAATGCCTGGCATTTAATTTTTCCCCCCTTCTTCGGGAATTTAGCCAGTGAAATATAGCTGCCAGTGTCCCAGGCCTGCGCGCTCCAGCAATATGCTCTCGATCAATCAGATTTGCATAACTAAACTGTCTGCGCGCCCGCTCCACTGCCCAGGTGCGAGGCCATTTGCATATAGAACAGTGAGGAGGTCCCAGGAGTCACTTCAGACCGAGCGACTGCTGAGCCCGCAGTCCACACAGCCCAGGAAATGAAATTGGAATGACAAAAAAAAATGTGAGTGCTCGCTGGGAAGGGTGAAATATGCAGGCTCCTTGCAAAGGTTATGTAGAGATTACAAGACGAGCCTTCTGGATGCGGGAAGACCTTGCATAGTCCAGGGGGCGGCACCACAGGGCTGGGCGATGGTGGGGGGTGATGACACGGGGTTCCCATTACCCAAGGGTGTCCCCTTGAACCTGTGGAGCTACTGGGGATCTTCTGGGGTCTTTCCCTATGTGGAAGGACTTCCCAATACCCATTCCTTTAGGAGACAGGCTTTCCAAATGGATAAGAGGGTCTATCTCTGGGTCCTGCCCAGAGCAGGGGTTTGTCACGCTTCTTGGGTTCCACGAGTTAACTGCTCTATAAGTGCCAGGTCCCCACTGAGTCCTGGCAGGTCATCCTGCCCAGCCTCATCCCAGCCCAGTAAGGTGGAACGGTGCCCAGATCCAGTCACATGTCAAAGTTTACCAGGGTACTGCTGGAGTAGGGATCCATTCTCAGACGGCCAGAGAGGGTGAGCCAGTTGCTCCAAGTCACCCAGCATGTCAGAGATGGGCCAGCGCCTTGGTTTCTGGAGTATCAGCTGAGGATTGATTTACTGGGCTGGGGGGCCTGAAGACTTTCTGTAAAGATCCAAAAAGCAGAAACGAGAAGCTTGGCATTAGGGTCTCATTAAGACCTCCATGAGCCCTGGGCACTCTGGCCTCTTGGGTCTTCTCCTCCATAAGGAAATTTTAAAACTTACATTTTACAACTGCGTGGATATCAAGACGAATATATCCCAGGCTGGATTCATTATTTTTATATTTACGCTTTTCTTCTGATTTTAAGATTGAACTGTTTCCGTGGGCCTCTGAAAGTCATGTGGATCCTGGGCGCTACTGTGCTTTGTAGAGGGGTCTCCCTGCTCGGCCACAGGGCAGAAGGGGTCATGGGCCATGCAGAGATGCATGGGTCTGCTGTGTCCAGCGAAACCTTATTGATGGACACGGAAATGGACAGTTCCTATTATTCTCAGGTGTCACAAAATCTTCTTTTGGTTTCTTTTTTGCTTTTGTAAAAACCAGGCTTCCTCAAGGGCCCTAGGAAACAGTACAGCCCCCTGTCCAGGCCACATAGGATTCCTGGGCTAAAGCCCTGGGAGGTTGGATGGGATAACAGGAGAGAAGCAACTAGGTGGGTTTTCCTGTATTGATTAGGGATGGTCTGATTTTGAGGGAGCTGTTCCTTTACACACTCAGGGCTAATGATGAGGAGGACTGCCTGCTCTCACCTGCCAGGGTCCAAGAAGGAGGTTTAGAACAAGGCCACTCCCCACCCCACCTCTGATCCTGCCCCCCAACTCTGGTAGAAAACTGTAATGAAAGTAATGTCTTTGTCATTCTCATTTAATGAATATGAATAGACCAGTGCTTTAGGTAACGGAAAGGACACTGTTTTGTACCTTTTCCCCTGGCAATTAAGTGTGTGTGTGTGTGTGTGTGTGTAATGGGGTGAGGTCAATGTCCCTCTTGGCTTGAATGTCACTTGTTGTCGAGTTGGCATCGGATGTGGTTCCCATGGCAACAGCTTTTTGTGCCGGGGAGGGTCACGTACCTGTAATCTCCATGAAAAGGACAAGGAGAGGGTGTCCATTGGTTAGTGTGTTTGTCTCTCCATGGATTTAAGTTTAACCTTGAAACCTGGTGATAAAGGGCAAAGAACACTTAACATAAACCGTGTGGACCACACCCTGGAGCCAGGGAGTGCTTGCTCTCTAGGTAGGAGTGAACAGCCCTGTTGCCAATATCCTGGGTGTCCAGAGTGACAGTCGGAACCAGGAAAGCCATTTCTGCTTCTAGCACTGATTCCTATCTGGCTGTGGCAGGAGGTCCCTGCCCTCCGGGGTCTCTGCTTATTCCTTTACTTGGCGGGGGGCCTAGATTTCTATGTTGGTTGAAGGCAACTATTGAGCCTAACAGCAGGTATGGCCTGTGCTCAGCCTGTATATCCCAGTCCCCATGGAGCCACGCGTCCATCCATTCAACAACTGTTTGCTGGGGGCCTGGTGGGCAGATGCTGGATACGCCAGGTATGGAAAACAGAGCTGCTCCTTGTCCTTGTGGGGCTTAAAGGCTGGTGACAGAGGTCAGTGTGAAACAAACACCCAGTGGTATATAATGATCAGTGGTGGGAAGTGCTGGTCAAGTTCAGCCAAGACTTAGTGAGTGCGCATCTGCGGCCAGACAGGGTGCAAGTTGCTGGGATCTCAGAGATAATAAGGCAGCAAGCCACGGCGAAGGAGGTGTCTGTGCACTGGAAACTGTGGCCTTCGAGTACAGGGAGACACGCTCACCCTTTCTCCAGGAGGCCGTGCTTCTCAGGGTGGTCCAGGTAGACTGTTTTCTGGGAGCCTCATTTCCTGGGTCCTACAAGGGGATAATAACACCCACCTCTAGAGGTAAGAGCTCTTGACTTGTGGCTCAGATGGTAAAGAATCCACCTGCAATGCAGGACACCCAGTTCTGATCTTTGGGTCAGGAAGATCCCCCTGGAAAAGGGAATGGCAATCCACTCCGGTATTCTTGAAGCCACCTCTCTATTCTGGGCTTTCCTGGTGGCTCAGATGTGAGAGAATCTGCCTGCAAAGCTGAAGACCTGAGTTTGATCCCTGGGTGAGAAGATCCCCAGGGGAAGGGAACGGCAACTCTAGTATTCTTGTCTGGAGAGTCCTATGGACAGAGGAGCCTGGTGGGCTGCAGTCCATGAGGTCACAAAGAATTGGACCCGGCTAAGCCATTAACACTTTCACTTTCTGGATGAATGTCTTAGCCAACTCCAGTGGCTGTAAAAGAGCAGCACAGACTGCTTCCAAGTCGGAAGCAACAGACATTTATTTCTCACGTTTCTGGAGGCTGGAGTCCGAGATGAAGGCACCAGCAGATTTGGTGTCCATTTCCTTGGTCACAGGTGGCTATCTTCTTGCTGTGTTCTCACATGTGAGGGGGCGATGGAGCTCTTCAGGGTCTCTTGGATAAGGGTGCTAATTTCATTCATGAGGACCCCCCACCCCGCAATCATGACCTGATCATCTCCCAAAGGCCCCACCTCCTAATACCAACATGTGGTGGGTTAGGATGTTGACATATGACTTTGAGAGGGACACAAACATTCTGTCCACAGCAGGGAGGATTAAATGGGATTGTGCATGGAACGCTCTTATGAGCATGATGCTTGGGAAGAAGAAAATGGTAGCAGTTGTCATCCTGACAGAAGAGGTGAGGCACTTCTTGCGGCAGGTACCCCAAAAAGAACGTTGACTTGGTACCAGGAGATTCTGACGTTGCTACACCTCGCCAGCAAGGGACTTAACCTCTCTGAGTGTAGTGGCTTCCTCTCTTCCTCCCTTGCTCCCCCCCCTTCTCATCTCTTCTCCTTCCCTCCTTTTTTCCCTCTTTCCTTCCTTTCCACATTTCTTCCTTCCTTTCTTCCTCCATCCTTCCCTCCCTTCATGGATATTTACTGAGCACCTATCACGGACTTTTCACTGTTTTGCAGGCTGGGATTCCTGCACCTACGTTGGAAACCCGTGGGACATGCTCAGTAAATATTTGACCAGTGAAACAAGGAATGCGTCAGGGAAGCAATGCTTGCTCTGAAGCTGTGCTTCTCAACTCTGGGCGCTTTCCACAACAACTGTGCCTGGGGCCCATGCGACTAAGGGAACTGGCCTCCCCAGGTGAGAGGCTGAGAGCCACTGTTCGAATGGAAGCAGCAGATGGCAGAGTGCCCATTAGAAGGCTGGCCATCTTACAAGGCAGAGGCCTGGGCGTCTGCAGCCCTTGCAGTTCCGGGTACCCTTTTTCCTCCCCCGTGCCTTGGTGCCCAGGATAACTGGTGTGTGTGGGGCCAGGTACTGTGGTTCCTGCCTTCTCTTGCAAGACAATTTTACCAAGAAGTCAGGTCAAAGTGGCAGAAGAATTGATGGGAGGCTGAGAACAAAGACTTCCATCTGTTCAGAGCTTTGCTCTTGGTGTATATTAGTATGCAAACCCATCTAAATGGCAGGGGACTCTGGGAGAGGGCTTCCCAGGTGGTGCAGTGATAAAGAATCTGCCTGGCAATGCAGGAGGTGCAAGAGACACGGGTTCCATTCCTGGGTCGGGAGGATCCCTGGAGGAGGGAATGGCAACCGTCTTCAGTATTCTTGCCTGGAAAATTCCCTGGACAGTGGAGCCTGGAAGGCTACAGGCCATGGGGTCGCAGAGAGTCAGACATGATGGGGTGACTGAGGACGGACATACACAGCAGACAGAACAAGTCATCATGTGAGTGTGCTGATGTCACCAGGCAGGAAGGGGCGGAGCCAAGATTCAAACCCAGAGCCTCTGCTTCCCAGAGTCCTTTGTGCCCAAATACAGATGTACAACCTCCTTAAGGCAAGGGGGAAGGAGGCCAAATTCAAACTCAATCTTTTGGACTCCAGGTCATGTTTAAATGAGAGAGGAGTCCGTTCCTGGCTCTCTCAGAGTTTAAAACCAGTTGCTCAGCCATCACCATAAAGCACAAACCAAGACAGTTTGGGAGTGAGTTTGGAGCAGGGGACTATGCCACTGGGTACTGTAGGAGTTTCGAAAAGCACGGTGTGAGCCGGGGAAGTCGGGGAAGGCTGCCGGGAGGAGGGGGGCTAAATGGAACAGCGAGCAATAGATAGGACTCAGAGGAGACTGAGATTGGGAGGAGGCCTTAAAAGTGAGGGGGATGTATGAACCCTGGTACATTTTCAAGAAAAATTTCTGTGTCTATTATCTATGGTGTAACAGACCACCCCCAAACCTTGTTGTTGTTCAGTCGCTCAGTTGTGTCTGACTCTTTGCGACCCCATGGATTACTGCAGCATGCCAGGCTTCCCTGTCCTTCATTATCTCCCAGAGTTTGCTCAAACTCATGTGTATGGAGTCATTGATGCCATTTGACCATCACACCCTCTGTTGTCCCCTTCTCCTCCTGCCCTCAATCTTTCCCGGCATTGGGGTCTTTTCCAATAAGTCTGGCTCATAATAATCTGCATTTTTTAGGGCTCAGAAGTTCACGGGTCATCTGAGTCATTCTGCTGGCTTGGGCCAGTCTCTGCTGACCTCATGTGCTGGGGTCCTTTGTGGTCAGTTGGTCTATCAGCGGTGGGGCTGGGGGGGCTGGTGGGTTGTCTGTGATGGCTCTCACGTCCGGCTATGGACTGAAGTGACGGAGGTGGATGAGGCACAGGATTCCATCCATTTGGCTAGCCTGTCCACAATGCAGTTGGGTAGGCGGACAAGATGCAAGCGTTGAAGCCAAAGCTTAGAATGGGCACACTGCCACCCCAGCTCATTCTAGTGGTCAGAGCGAGTCGCAAGGCCAGCCTGATTCAATTGATCATGACCCTGAGAGATTCCATCTCTTGGTGGGAAGAAGCCAGGCAGAGTGGATGGAGGAAACGGAATGACTATGGCTGTTTTTGCTAATAATTCTCTCTCCCTCCCTTCTCCCCTCCCCCTTCCCTCTCTCTGCTCCCTCTTTACCTTCTTCTTCCTCCCCACCCTCCCCATTCCCTTCCCCTTCCTTCCCCGTCTCCATGAGTTTTGATTGGCACCCATCCTGGGTGCACTGTGTTAGATGCTAGAGAGGCAGAAATCAAACAGATTTAGACGGTCCCTACCCCATGGAGCTTGCATTCTCCTGAAGCGAGATGGATATTGATCACACTTGAATGTGTGTTACACATGACGGCAAGTGCTATTTAAAAAAATAAGTTCTCAGCCACCGTGCAACAGCTTGGTAGTTTTTCCATAAGTTAAACACAGAGTTTCTGCATGACCAGGGATTCTTCTTCAAGGAGGATCCAGTCCAAATATTGAGGACTGGTGCTCAGACCAACACTTGCCCACAGGTATTCCTTGCAGCTGGAGTCACAGAAGCCAAAAGGTGGAAACAACCCAGACGCCCAGCACTGATTAATAGGTAAACAGAGACGCATATATCCGCACAACGGGGTGCTATTCAGCCAAAGCAAGGGAGTGAGCGGGATCCAGGCTCCAGCATGGATGAGCCCTGACAGCCCTGCGCCGAGGGAGAGGAGCAGGAACCACACAGTCTGCGATTCAGTAGAAACGAAATGTCCAGAGGAGGTGAATCCCTGAGACAGAAAGCAGATTCCTGGTTACAGGGACTGGGGAGGGTGGGGAAAGGGAGAGACTGCTCACGGGTTTCTCTTTGGGGAGATGAATGTTCTAGAACTGGATGATGGGAATGGTTGAATGACCATGTGGATGTACGAACAGCCACTGGCTTGTACACCATGAAAGGGTTAAAATGGTGGATTTCATGGTATGTGAATTTTATCTTATGCACCTGTAATGTCAATGAGCTGGGGAGCTTGGAGCTGGTGAGTTGATCTGGCTGGAATGTCAGGAGGCTCCCCAAGAATGTGATGTTGGGGTTGAGATGCTGAGAACAGACTATGGCTCCCGGAAGATGAGGCTTCGGGGACTGCTGTCCTCCTGGGTGTCCAGCCGGAAGACCAGCCCCAGCCAATGCCAGTTCATGATTGTCAGCAAACAAACAGGTCAGTCCCTCTCGTCTTAGGGGCTATGTACAGCCACCTGAACGTCTCCCTGACTCTCAGGTCACTGTGACTTTGGGGGTTTTGGATGCAGCCCCAAAGTTCTGCATGCAGGCTTCTTCTCCCCATGTGCTGAGTACAGCAAGGCCCCTGACAACCTCTGGGCCCGGAGCCCCAGGTACTGCGTGTCCAGGTGCTGTGTGTCCAGGTGTTGCTGCCCGCCCTCCCCTCCTCTCTCCACGGGCAGCACCCTCTCCCTTTCAGATGAAGGGTGAGGAGGTGTGGCACCACCTCACACTGGCCCCCATCGGGTGCAGACTCTCACCCCACCAAAGTCGCCAGCTCTTAGCAGACCCTGGGCATCCCCTCCCTCTTCCTCCAGGTTCCCCATCTCCCTGTGGCTGGCACAGTAGCTGGTGAGGCAGGCTGCCTGCCGGTGGGCCTCTACTTGGCCTCCTCAGTCCCCAAGGTGTGGCCCAACCTCTCTTGCTTTGGAATCATACCATCAAGTCGTGAGGGTGGAGAGAAAGAGCCGCCTGCCCTTCCCCAGCACCCGTGTGCTCACCAGCTCTGGCCTGGGTCTGCTCTGTATCTGTGCACGTGTGTTAAGTCAGTTCAGTCGTGTCTGACTCTGTGACCCTGTGGACCGTAGCCTGCCGGGCTCCTCCGTCCATGGGATTCTCCAGGCAAGAATACTGGGGTGGGTTGCCATGCCCTCCTCCAGGGGATCTTCCCCACCCGGGGATGGAACCCACGTTTCTTAAGTCTCCTGCATTAGCAGGCGGGTTCTTTACCCCTGGTGCCACCTGTCCTCTCTCTGTGCGGCTCTTGCTAAAGTTGAGAGGCTGGGAGTCATGCCGAGTTCTTCCTGGCCCCTGCCTTCCAGACAGCACAGACCCCTAAATGCTCCCTGCTGCACCCCCGACCTGGCCGCTGGGCCCACCCTGGGCCAGGAGAAGGGGAGGACTCCGGCCGCCTCTGCATCACCTCCTCAGCCCAGATCCCCTCTGCCTGAGCAGAGCATCCCGTTACCATCTCCACGGGGGACCACTGACCTGGGCTAACGGAAGACGGTCCATCCCTGATGCTGATTTGCGTGCTGATTAGTGTTAATGCCGCAATGCACGATGACTGACATGGTGTGTCCCTGGGCCCAGCCCCCGATGGGTTGCCCCCTGAATCAAACAGAAACAGAAGCAGTTCTGGCCTGCAGGATGCCTGCCTCTTGTTCCTGGGCTCCCCTCCCCGCCCAGCCACCTCCCTTTTGTCCTCCAAGCAGCCAGGAGACTCTCACCCTTTAAAGAGTTCTCTTTCCAGAAAGTTCCTTTGTATTCCAGAGTGTAGTCAGAATTGAGACTCTGAGCAGTGCCATCAAATGTGTGCCTGAGGCAGAGGGGTCTGAAGAGGGGACCATGGCCTTGGGGTAGGGGTGGGGCTTCAGCCTCCCATCTTCCCTTCAGTTCAGTTCAGTCGCTCAGTCGTGTCTGACTCTTTGTGACCCCATGGACTGCAACCTGCCAGGCTCCTCTGTCCTTGGGATTCTCCAGGTGAGAATACTGGAGTGGGTGGCCGTATTCTCCTCTAGGGGACCTTTCCCACCCAGGGGCTGAGCCCGTGTCTCTTGAGGCTCCTGTATTGCAGACGGATTCTTTGCCCGCTGAGCCTCCGGGAAAGCCAGTAGTGACACAACCGTAATGTATTCAAAGGCCGTTTGTTCTTAATGTTCTTTCACACACAAATATCACTTAGTCTAGGCACAGACAGAGGAGAAACTGAGGACAAGAATGACTGTCTCCATCTTGCCCTTGCAGAACCAAAGTCTCAGTGGCGCTGGAGAAACGACATGGGATGAAGTGGCATTCACAGGTCCACAGAGCTCTCAAAGCCATTTTTGCCACCCCCCAGGCCGCCTTCTCACCTCGTGTTTTCAAGATGCTTTCACACGTGTCCTGCCCCTTCACTGTCCCCATAGCCCTGTGTGGTAGATATGTCTTCTGTCCGTCCATTTGAGGAATGCATAAAAGCAGCGCATCAAAGAAGGAGGTGACTCAAAGTTCCATGGTGGAACCAGGGCCTGAATTCGTGTCTGTTTTTGTTTAGTTGCTAAGGCATGTCCAACTCTTTGCAACCCATGGACTGCAGCACACCAGGCCTCCCTGTCCCTCACCATCTGCTGGAGTTTGCCCAAGTTCAGGGCCATTGAAACAGTGATGCCATCCAACCATCCCATCCTCTGCCACCCTCTTCCCCATTTGCCTTCACACTTTCCAAGCACCAGGGACTTTTCCAATGATTTGGCTCTTTGCATCAGGTGGCCAAAGTATTGGACCTTCAGCAGCGGTCTTTCCAATGAGTATTCAAGATTCATTTCCCTTAGGATCGACTGGTTTGTTCTCCTTGCAGTCCATGGGACCCTCAAGAATCTTCTCCAGCACCACAATTTGAAAGCATCATGCCGGATCCGTGTCTACTGACATGCAGCCTATAGCTTTTTCTACTACATCATTGACGCTCTAATTGTACTGGTGTTGATGAGGTGGGTGTGTGTTGCTGAGGGGATGAGGAAGGTTAGAGAAGATGGACTTTTAGATGATGCTGACAACAAGCCCAGATATGCTTGGCCCAGGCTTTTATCATAGTGGGTATGAAACTCTTCCTGTCACTTGGGTCAACTTTCCAAAATGCTGCTGTGTCTCAAAGCATAGCTCATTTGGAAGGGACTAAAGAGGGGAGGTTATGGCTCTGGAGCAGAACGATGGGGAAAAGCTTCTGGGTGGTTCATTGTTCCAGCCTTGATGGTTAGGCTGAGATTATGGCTTGGGGGATAAGAGGCCATTTATCTGGTGCGTTCCCACAATCTATTGGAAAAGTGGAATTACCACTTAAGACTTATGGTAACAGATTGTCTTTAAGCTACGCGGCTAAAATGAACTGTGAAGTTACATGCAGGAGCGTCTCGCTTTGACTGCTGCGAAAGGTTTTATTTGAAATTAGAAAATGAAAATCACTGATCAATGCAGTAAGAATAGAATGAATGGTGTTTCTATTGCGCTAAGGAAAACGTAACTCAGAGTCAAGATGTCCTATTTCCCTTCTTTCTAATTCCAGCTCCTTCCACTTAATGACAACATATATAAACAGATAACGCATCGCTTAACAGCTGAGATGCAGTCTCTAGCCTCAGGTAAACCCCATGACTCTACAGTGGGCCTTGGGGCAGTTTAATAGAAAGTGGGGACCTCTGTGAGCTTGCTATCCTAAGAGAGGCAAACAGATGAAATCAAAGCCTTGGCCTGTGGCCTGTAAGCCTAGAATGCCGTGGGGCTCTGCTTTTGTAACTGGAAAAGTTAGGTCATTCATGATTCTAATTAACAAGCATAGACCACCAAGAAAGAGTTGTTATGATGAAAGAAATAGTTCCAAACAGAAAACTGGAATGACGGAGGGATGTATAGGACACATTTTAAAGTTGCTATTATTGATGTTGTCAAAAGACTCACAGCTTTTATTTCTTGAGCAGTGAGTATGGGTGACATGATTTTTGAACACAATTTATTCGTTCAAGAACTATGTTTTGAATGCCTACTATGCACTGTCTGTTGTGGACCCGGTGAACAGAGCAGGGACACATGCCTGCTTTCGTGGAGCTCTTATTTTGGTGGAAGGTGCACAAATTAGTGGGCTTCTCAGGAGGTGCTAGTGGCAAAGAACACACCTGCCGGTGCAGGAGACGTAAGAGATGCAGGTTCGATCCTGGGGTCAGGAAGATCCCCTGGAGGAGGGCATGGCAACCCACTCCAGTGTTCTTGCCTGGAGAATCCCACGGACAGAGGAGCCTGGTGGGCTACAGTCCATGGGGTCACAAAGAGTCGGACATGACTGAGAGACTAAAGAAAACAACACGTTTTTATAAATTGCCCCAGATTCTCTGTGGAATAGTAAAGTAAGTGAGCAAATAAAAACCTGAATTTACATCCATGCTAAGACTCAGAGTAGGTATTCATGCTGGGTTCCAGAAAGGACCTTAGTCCCATCCCAGCTCACCAGCATGGCTCATGATACTCACCTGAAGACCCTCCTCAGACTCCTGCTCTGTCGTCTGCCCGCTTACTGCACCTTGTCTTTCTGACCGTCTCTATCAGCTGTGTTTAGGCGGTTCTCTGGCTTCCCTGGTGGCTCAGCTGGTAAAGAATCCGCCTGCAATGCAGGATACCTGGGTTCGATCCCTGGGTTGGGAAGATCCCCTGGAGAAGGGAAAGGCCACCCACTCCAGTGTTCTGGCCTGGAGAATCCCATGGCCTGTATAAGTCCACAGGGTCGCAAAGAATCAGACACGACTGAACGACTTGCACTTTCTGTATTTTCTGAGGCCCCCAGAAACTCCACGCTTAGGGCGTGTTCTTCTTTTCTATTTAAAGTGCATCTCTTGTGAGAAGCATACAAATGGGTCTAAATGTTTCTTAGTTCAGTCTGAAAAATGTCTGCCTTTTATCAATAATTGAAATACATAGTCACTTCATATTTAATGTAATTTTTGTTGTGGTTGGGTTTAAGTCTGCCATCTTGCTATTCATTTTCCCATTGTTCCATCCATTTTCTGTTCCTTTTTCCTTTTTGGTTTGAGTATTTTTTAGTATTTTATTTTCCCTCTCATTTTGATTCAATCTGTACCTCTCTGTGTTATTTCAAAAAATTGTTGCTCTAGGAATTATAATACATGTCTTTAATTTACCACAATATTTCACAAATTAATAGTATACCACTTTAAATATAATGTTAGAACCTTGTAACAATAAACTTTCCGTTTCCCTTTTTGTAATTTGTATTATTGTTGTCATACATTGTACTTCCTCATATCTTGCAAATTACAAATTAACAATAAAGTGTTATTAATTTTGCTTTAGATAATTATCTTTTAAAGAAATTAAGAAGCAAGAAAACTTAAAAAATTATTCATATATTTACCATTTCTTGGGTTCGTCTGTCCTTTGGATAGATTCAGGCTTCCATCTGGTATAATTTTCGTTTAACATAAACAATTCTTGTTAACAATTCTTAGAGCCTCAGTTCTGTTAGTGATGGCATGCTCTCAGATTTTGTTTATCTGAATATGTTTTTATTTTGCCTTCATTTTGAAGAATATTTTTGTAGACACAGAATTCCAAACAGATCAAGTCTATCCTCTCCCCTAGAATTTTAAAGATGTTCAACTTTATTTTGGTTTGCATTATTTTATATCAGGACAGTAGTCACTCTTACCATTGTTCTTCTCTATGTAATGAGTTTTCCCTTTGGCTGCTTTTAGGATTTTTCTCTTTTATTTTCAACAGTTTGACTGTGATGTGCCTGGAAGTATGATTATTTTTGTTGGTCTGGTTTGGTTTGATTGCAACTTGCTGAACTTCTTGACGTATGGGTTGATATATATATATATATTTAATCAAATTTGGAAAATTTAGGCCATTATAACTTCAAATATTTTTTCTACTGCAGTCTCTCTTCTCTTCAGGGAATTCTAGCTGTACTGACTTAGATTAGTTTATACTGTTCATAGGTCACTTAGGCTTCTTTCATTTTTTCCCCACCACAGTTTTCTCTGAATCTCAGCTTGAACGGTTTCTATTGCCATTTCTTCACTTTCACTATTTTTTCTTTTTATTGCATTGTCCAGGCTGCTATAAAACCATCCAGCAAAATTTTCAATTTGGATATTTTGTATACCAGTTAAAGAATTTCCATTTACTTCGTTTGAAAATAGTTTGTTTCTCTACTTACATTTCCCACCTGTTTCTTCATTGTGTCTATTTTTTCAACTAAATGCTTAAATACATGGGTGTTTCTCATTTTCTGCTACTTCCAAGATCTTTATCGTATTTGGGTCTGTGTCAACTGACTTTCTTTCTGTTGGTTATTGGTTACATTTTTCTGCTTCTTCTATGTCTAGCAAGTTTGATTTCATGCTGGATATTGTACCTGTTATAGTGATGAACATCTGGGTTTTATTGTCTTCCTTGAAAGACTGCTGGGTTTTGTTTTGGCTATCAGTGAATTTACTGATGGATGAGCTCGATCCTTTTGAGGCTTGTTTTTAGACTTTGCTATTGTGGGTTTTATGTAGACTTTACTTAAGGGTTAGTGTAGCCCAGTGTCCGAGGTGTGGTGTGCTATCTTTCTGGAGCTTCCGCTAAATGTCTGAAGGGTTTACTGAGGTCTTTCCGCCTTGGCTTTCAGAGTGTTAATATCTGCTAGCACTGTGCGATCTTCAAAATCTCTATTCACCTGACAGTTTCCTAGCAGTTGTTACCTGGAGTGGGAAATGGCAACCCACTCCAGTATTCTTGCCTGAAAAATCCCACGGACAGAGGACAGGTCACAGTCCATGAGGTCACAAAAGAGTCGGACATGACTGAGTGAGCATGCGCAGTGGAGTTTTTCCTTCCATACGCACAGCTTAGTATCTGGCCAAAGACCTGCAAGGACCTTTATACAAACTCGGTTTCCTTTGCTGTGATACTCCCCCGTCTTTGGTATGCTGTCCCCCAAATTCCAGTGCCCACTACAGCTTCAAACTCTGACCTCTGCCTCCTCTATTCGGCAACATTATTATGTCTTTTTGGGCTGTACCTTCTCAGGCTGTGTATAGACCATAAAATGCCTTCAGGCAGAAAGCCAAAGGAATTGTGGCCTTTACTGCAAGTATTTCCCTTCTCTCAGGAGTCATGGTCCTCTGGTGACTCTTGAGCAAGATCTGAAGACAGTTGTTTCATTCACGTTACCCAGTTTCATTGGTGTTTCCAACAAGAGAGACTGCCTGGTACCAGTAACTCCATCATAGCCACAAGTGGACGTTTTGTCATATCATCAGTTAACTGTGCTCAAATGCTGTAAACCACCTTAAAACCCAGTTTTCTGTTTTCATAATTAAGTAGTGATTACTTGCAGGTAATAAGTAAGTTGGCCAATATCTTTTTCCTGCTGTTGCTTACGTAGAGAATGGAGGGGTGGGATGAGGCAAGATGAATCCTTCCAAAGGTCTATCATGTGTACTATGAAAGATGTCATGAAAGGGATTATTAGCAGGAATAGGTTATCAAGTGTTGTATGGGTTATAAGTGTTAGCACTTATTCTCCACTCTTGCTGTTTCCTTCACAGTGAAGAGATACCTGTTAGAATAATACTCTCAGTCTCTTGTCTTATCCCAGCTCTTCTTAAGCGGGTAGAATGTGTGCCTGCTTGGTGACTTTGGGAGTAGACATTGGGGCAGTTCAGCTTGATCCGGTCCTCCTGGGTGTCTTGATCTGGTTTACTCCTCTGTGGCTTAATTTATAAAGTAACATTCCAGAAGAGAATAGGTGCTCAATCAGTGTTACAGATAGAAGTTATTATTATTGCTATTACTTTTCATTTTGTTTTATTTCCACTTCCACTTTCTTTTTCCGTTCCAATGGCCCTCTAGAAAACAGAACTTGAACAACCACCTTAGGTCTGTCTTTCCTTGTGTGTATATAATAAGGTAGGGCAGTCTCCCATGTAAGGGAACTGAAATGGGAAAGGGGTGACACTGATGGAATTCCTTGGCTCACCCAGAAATCCCTGAGATTAGATCTGGTGCAATTTTATATGGCTTCTGTCTGGAGACACTCAGAGTCATTGGGATTGTCCATTCACATAGTAACCAAAATGGCCAACATCACTACAGCTGCCAAATGATGGCATGGATGCTTATGGAGTAATTGAGGAAGGAAAGGGTGTTTGAAGTATTCTGGGGGGTGAGGGGAGCCAGGCTAAGGTGGCAAAAACAGCCTAAAAAACTCCGCACTCTGTAGATGAACAACTAATACCTAGGACTGGGATGATCTCGGAACCCAACCCAACATGGGTAATAGTTACCCTTTGTTTGTCTTCATTGCTGATGTTCAGCCTCTAAGTCATGTCCAACTCCTCACGACCACATGGGCTAAAGCCCACCGGGCTTCCCTGTCCTTCACCGTCTTCCAGAGTTTGTTCAAACCCATGTCCATTGAGTCAGTGATGCCACCCAACCATCTCATCCTCTGTTGCCCCCTTCTCCTCCTGCCTTCAATCTTTCCCAGCATCAGGGTCTTTTCCAATGAGTCAGTTCTTCGCATCAGGTGGTCAAAGCATTGGAGCTTCAGCTTCAGCATCAGTCCTTCCAATGAATATTCAGGATTGATTTCCTTTAGAATTGACTGGTTGGATCTCCTTGTTGTTCAACAGACTGTGAAGAGTCCTCTCCAGCACCCTAGTTCAAAAGCATCAGTTGAATACCTGTGTGTTCATAGGTATGACCAAGAACCAAAAGGCGCGTAGTGTGAGCTTCAGAGCATGGGCTCTGGAGCCAGACACCCTGTTTGGTTCCTGCTTTAATCACTTACTATCCGGCCTTGGAAAAACCTTTCAACCTCTCTGTGTCTCAGTTTGAAAACCTGTAAAATAATAGTAATCTACTCCTAAAGTTCTTGAGGATATTAAATAAGTTCTAGGATGTGAGACAAACTGAGATAATATGTAATCATTTTAATATTTGATTGTTATGCTAGCTAACATTTAATAAGTATTCCTTACCTGCCAGAATTTATTCTAAGAGCTTAGCACAGAGTAAGTTGTTAACTTTAGCACATAGAATCCAATGAGATAGTTCAGTATTATCTCCATCTTACAGATGAGGACATAGTTTCCTAGTTAGCCCTGAAGCTGGGACTCCACGTCTGTCTGCTGAAAACATTTTTTGCTGGACGATCTCCCAGACCCACCAAGCATCTTGTCAGATAAAAGGTTGAAAACCATTATCCCAGTATCTAGGATAAACTTCGTTCAGCAGAAAGGAAAAACCAGAGATCCTGGTTGGCGGGGGGGGGGGGATGGCTTTGTTTTGTATTCTTTTAAGTGATAGTCAGGTATCATCAAGAGAGGCTCTTGTGCAGTGATAAAAAATCTGCCTACCTATCCAGGAGACACAAGACGTGGGTTTGATCCTTGGGTCAGGAAGAACCCCTGAAGGAGGGAATGGCAACACACTCCAGTATTCTTGCCTGGAAAATTCCACGGACAGAGGAGCCTATCGGTATGATCCATGGGGTCACAAAGAGTCAGACACACACAAGAGAGGATCAGGAAAAAACCCCAGAGTTTTTTTATACTCATAGTTTATTATACTCGTAGATCCTAGAGGGGGGAAGGCACATAGGGCCACAAGGAAAAATACCAGGGGTGTCAGGAAACTGAAGATAGGAGGAAAGAGTGCACGGAGGATGAGGCCTTTATTGGGATTTCTGCAAGAAAGGCGAGGATGAGGCAGGGTGACCAGTTTAGGACTGGGTGATGTGGGTCATTTCAGTGGGCTCAGCCAGAGAGAGGCTCTCTCCTTGGGACCAGGCTCGGGGAAAATTAGACAGAAGACTATTGTCTCCTGGTTTGTGTAGACCAAATAGAGAAGGCAGGGCTCCGGACAGGTTAGTTTATACAGGAAAGGCATCTTCTAGGCTACCTTCTTTGCTACCCTTAAGAACTGGCTAGCCCAGCAAGGGGCAGGCTCTCCCCAGAAAGTTTTCTTAAGCTGTGCAAACATTATTACATACAAAAAATCAATCAATCAACTGATCAGCCAATAGCCACACAATATGTGGCTTCAAGACCATGGACCCATTGGTGTTGGAGACAGTGTTGGGACCAGGTTTCCAGCCTCCTAGCCCATGACCCCTCAGGACCCTCCTCATGCTTCCTGATGCTGGGCGAGAAGATTTCCTGGCAGCTTTCAGGCGGGCAGAAGGCTGGGGGAGGCGGAGCCAGGCGGATGTCACTGAGGTCAACCTGTCTCAGTTGCTAGAGGTAACAGGACAGCTGCCTAGGTCACTGGCAACAGCTGGGAAGAAAGGGCAGGAAAAGGGAGAAGAGGGCTTGTTGGGGCCGGGTGGGGGGATGCTACTGGGAGCCAGCACAGCCACCATTACCCAGGATGAAACTGGTCTGCATTGGTCTGAGACTCAGTCCAGTTACAAGCTGTCCATAGAATCAGAGCTGACCCTTGGTTGCACAGAGCCTGACTTGCATTTGCTTAGCCCTCACGCACATCACCTATTCTTTTTCCTTTTCTGTTTTTTAAAATTTGAAATGCAATTCACATTCCCAGCGGCCATCTATTCACAATGTACAGTGCCTGTGCTTAGTGCTCAGTCTGACTCTTTGCCATCGCATGGTCCACAGCGCCTCCCCCCTCCACAGCACCCCCGCCCCAGGTTCCTCTGGCCAGGGGATTCTCCAGGCAAGAATACTGCAGTGCGTTGCCATTTCCTCCTCCAGGGGATCTTCCCAACCCAGGGATCCAACCCACGGATCCAGCCCGCATCTCTTAAGTCTCCTGCAGTGGCAGACAGATTCGTTGCTACCTGAGCCTCCTGGGAAGCACACTCCAATGGTTATTAGTATATTCACAGAGTCACCAACTAGTCACAGAAATGCAGCCATCATCACTGTCAGTTTTGAAATATTTTCATCACCCTACACAAACCCCAAACCCTTCAGCAATCACCTCCTCAGCATTCCTTCTCAACCTTCCAGCTCTAGGCAGTCACTAATCTACTCGAAAAAGCTTTTCAGTGAAGTAGAGTTGATTTACAGTGTTGTATTAGTTTTGGGTGTATGGCAAAGTGAATTAGTTATATATATATGCATTATAACTATTATATATATGCATTATATATCTATATGTGCATTATAACTATATACATATGCATTCTTTTTCAGCTTCTTTTTCCACATAGGTCACAGAATATGGAGTAGATTTCCCTGTGCTGCGGGGACAGGGTAAGTCCTTATTAGTTATCTATTTTATATATAAGTAAGTGTTAGTTGCCCAGTCATGCCTGACCTGACTCTTTGCAACCCCATGGACTGCAGCCCACCAGGCTCCCCTATCCATGAGATTTTCCAGGCAAGAAGAATACTGGAGGGGGCTGCCACTTTCTTCTCCAGGGGCTCTTCCCAACTCAGGGGTCTCCTGCCCTGCAGACATTCTTTACCAATAGAGTTACAAGGGAAGCTCTTATTTTATATATTTTATACATAGTAGGTGATAAATCGGGAGATTGGGATTAACATATGCACGCAAATCTACTTTTAATCTTCTCCCCATCTCTGAAGAGTTGCCTGTTCTGGACCTTTCATATCAATGGAAACCCATACCAGGTGGTCTTTTCTGGCTGGTTGCTTTCACTGAGTTATACTGTCTTCAAGGTTCAGCCACGTTATAGGATTACATCATGTGATTTTGATTCTCCAGTACATTTGGGAAACAGGTATAGTAGGTGTTATTGGAAATGTTTCCACTTAAAGAGCCACTCACTCCATTTCACCTTCTGTGTCAAGCTTTGTCTTGGGACGATCTCACCATCACTATGATGCCAGGCAGAGGCACCAGCTTTTTTCCCACTTAACAGATAAGAAATCGGGGATCAGAGAGCTGGAGAAATTTGCCTGAGATCGCACAGCTGGCAAGCGCTAGGACGGGCCTTGGAGCCCAGGCAGGTTTGTTCCAGACCTTCAAGTGTGAACACTGCCAGTGCCCGCTGCTTTCTGGGCTGCGTGCCTCGCCCTGGGGGCACGGCCCCTCACTGGCCGGGATGGTGCTGATTCGGGTCTCCGGCTTCTGCATCCTGTTTTCCTCCCCCTACTCTGTGGCCTTTCCCCAGTCAAGTTGCAGTGGCCGCTCTTGGCTGTGTCATTTAATGCATTTTCGGGAGGGACAAGTCCTAACTTGAAAAAAATCTCAGGAAAAATGTCAAGGTCACATTTCACATAACGTCCAATCGCCAGGTTCAGAGAATGCAATGAAATAAGAGGAAGGATCACATCCTTTAGCCCAGGAAGGGAAAAAGAAAAAATGAGCGCCAGTACTGTTTGGCTTTTTCCTTCTTTTCTGTTTATTTCTTTCCATAGGTTTCCTAGATGCGTGTGAGGTGTTTCAAGCATCACATTTAACTTCTCATGCAAATTTATCACACAATGCGTTTGTGCTTTATGCAAATACCTGTGGAACTCTGTCTAGCTTATATTCAGAATGTGCCCTGGACACCTGGACTTGTGTTCCCAGAAAGATTTGGATTCCCAGGATCTTTCCAGAATCCCAAAGTGACTCTTGCTCCCTATCTCCAATGCGTCAGCCCTTTCCTTCTCATTCCTCACCTAAATCCAAAGAACGCACGTATATAAAAAGCAGGGGAAGATGTTCAGGTGAGGCTGAGGAACCTGCATCTATCTGCCCGAGTTTCTTGTATTCAGCCTTGGGCTTCCCACGTGGCCCAGTGATAAAGAAACTGCCTATAGTGCAGGAGACGCAGGAAAGACGGGTTTGATCCCTGGGTCAGGAAGATCTGCTGGAGAAGGAAATGGCAACCCACTCCAGCATTCTTGTCTGGAGAACCCCATGGACAGAGGAGGAGCCTGGCGGGCTACAGTCCACGGGGGTGCAAAGAGTCAGACACGACTGAGTGTGCGCACACATGCTTGTATTCAGCCCTTGTTCCTCACTCACTAGCCATGGCAGATGCAAGGTGAGAGAACCTCAGGTTCTTCACCACATCCAATGAGATGCTTTTCAACTTCAAAACACTATTTTAGAGATGATTATTTATTTTATATTGGAATAGAATTAATGTACAACATTGTGTTCGTCCCAGGTGTAGAGCAAACCGGTACAGTTATACATATGGGCTGTGCGTGCTTAGCGGTTCAGTTGTGCCGTACTCTGTGACCCCGTGGACTGTAGCCCACCAGGCTCTTCTGTCCATGGGCTTCTCTAGGCAAGAGTATTGGAGTGGCTAGCCATTCCCTTCTCCAGGGGACCTTCCTGACCCAGGTATCGAACCCAGGTCTCCTGCACGGCAGGCAGATTCTTTACTTTCTGAGCTGCCAGGGAAGCCCAGATATCTATTACTTTTCAGATTCTTTTCCCATTCAGGTTATTACAGAATGTTGAATAGAGTTCCCTGTGGTGTTCTTTACTGGTTGTCTATTTTGCATATATATATATATTTTATATACAGTGTGTATCTGTTAATCTCAGATTCCCAATATATCACCCCTCCCTTTCCCCTTTGGTAACCATAAGTTTGTCAAAACATTATTTTAAGATCCTAGTGCAGTGTGACAGGGATGTGAGGTTTCAGAGAGATTGTGGCTGTAAAACTACTTTAAAATTGAAACAGTATTATGCAAATGTGAGAGGTCATTTCTCGTGGTATGATTTGTTATCAGGACACACAATGACTGATAACATTATCATCATCTTATCCAGCGCTCGTCAGCGGCTGTCTCCTGGTCTGTCTTCTGCTGGCACTCAGCGCTCCACCTCCAACAGCCCGAGTCAAGCACAGTGCTTGGAACACGGGGAGATCTCAGCCGCCTCTGCCCGATGGAGCCTCAGAACAGGTGCCCTCCCGTATCTCAGACGTGCATCCAGGTCCACCTTCCATTTCCTTCCGGCTGAACAGACCCTCTCCCTGAGCCTTGCCTAATTTCATTTCCTCAAACAAGGTGTGCTGGGGAGTTTTATGTGTCAACTTGGCTCAGCCAGTTACTTAATCAAACATGAATGGAGGTGCTGCTGTGAAGATATTTTGCAGATACACTTGACATCTGTAATCAGTGGACTTAAGGAGATTGCCCTCCACCATGTGGGTGGGCCTCATTCAAGCTGTGGGAAAGCCTTAAGAGCCCAAACTGAGGCTTCCAGAAGAAGAAGAAGAAATTCTGCTTCAAGATTGCAGCTTTAACTGGCATCAGCCTGCCGGCCTGCCCTATAGATTTCAAACTTAGTCTCTCAGGGTCAGCTTCTGATATGTTTCCAGCTGCCTGGTGGATTTTGGACTTGCCGGTGCCCGCAGTCCCATGACTCAGTTCCTTAAAATAAATCTCTTTGTATAACTTTATATGTAAAGGTTCAGCTTCTCTTGAGACCTCTGACTGATATACAAGGCCCGGAAAGATGGAACCCCCTCCCTTTAGTTCACCTACCTATTCAGGGCAGCTGGTTTGCTCTCCAGAGACTGATTCTATTTTTTTTTTTTAAGTTTTATTGGATTATATTTGATTTACAATGTTGAATTAGTTACAGGTGTACAGCAAAGTGACTCACTTGTACATACATATATATTCACTCTTTTTCAGATTCTTTATCTATATAAGTTATCATAGAGTATTGATTGAAGGTGAAGCTCCAATACTCTGGCCACCTGATGTGGAGGGCTGACTCTTTGGAAAAGACCTTGATGCTGGGAAAGGTTGAAGACCAATGGAGAAGAGGGTGACAGAAGATGAGATGGTTAGATAGCGTCACTGACAGAGTGGACGTGAACTTGAGCAAACTCTAGGAGACAGTGGAGGACAGGGAAGCCTGATATGCTGCAGTCCATGGGGTTGCAAAGATTCAGACATGACCTGGCGACTAAACAACAGCAAAGAATATTAACTGGAGTTCCCTGTGCTGTATAGTAGGTCCGTGATGGTTACAGAGGCTGATTCTTGGGCTTCCTATGCCAAGAGAAAAGACTGACCGTTCTTTGGTTTCTGCTTCTTCCTTTGTAGCATCCAGACTTGGAGCTCTACTTGGGGATGGCCCTCTCCCACCTTCCCCTGGGGAAACTCATTAGAGAGAAACCACGCGAGTCGGCTTGTGTGCAGTGGGATTCGGCCATTGGAGAGATCCTGGTGAATTTTATCACTACTTTGAACATTGAAAGAGATAACTTTAAAGTTCCCAGGCCGTTCCCACCCTCACCCTCCATGGCATCACTGTTTCTCTTGTTAATTTACAAACAGAAGCGCAAGCACGTGGTTGTCTCCTGTGCATCTATGTTTAGTGAAGAACAGTAGTCTGAGCCCTGCGTTTGTTTGTTTTCCGTTTCCTGGGAACTCCAAAGAGGGAAGTGTTATCCGCACACTGATAGGTATTTCACCTCTGAAGGATCCCGGGCGTGGAGTCTGAAGAGTCACATCTCATTCAACATTCTTCCCCCAAGTTCAGCGATCAGACAAATAGACATATGGATGATGCTAAAGTTAGGTACCACAGATAGGAGGAATATTCGCATGGCACCCGCTCCCTTCAGCCCTCACTCAGCACAGAATATCATCCTGTTAAAAACGGTCTATTTTTATGGAACTCTTTTGCTTATATTGAGATATAAAATTATTAGTCTGAGGTTGGCTCACATCAACAGAGCCTCAGATTCTTGGCGGAGCTGCCTGCAGTCTGCTCCAGTCACTCACTGCCAGGGACAGAGCCCGCACAGGAGCAAAAATAGGTCTTCCTGCCGAAACCTGCTGAGATACTGGGAAGGCGGGCGATGTGCGAGAGGAATTTAATACCCTGGCCTTAAGAAAGTTTCAGTCTGCTCCTGAGACAG
Organism: Redunca redunca; assembly: GCA_006410935.1. Taxonomy (NCBI): domain Eukaryota; kingdom Metazoa; phylum Chordata; class Mammalia; order Artiodactyla; family Bovidae; genus Redunca; species Redunca redunca. The sequence continues at coordinate 607,522 of SJYQ01000463.1, forward strand.
ACTTGCCCTTGGTAGGTGACTGATCATATGAAATTAGAGCGTTTCAGCGGGGATTGAGGAAGTAGCAAAAGGAGACTTGGCAGTCAGCGGCCCTGTTAGAGGAGAGTTTTGCATATAAATTACATATGCATATGACATTTTAGCTCCAACTTTACATGTGTTTTGGAGGCTGGATGCAGTCTTGTCCCTGCCTGTCTGTTTGCTTTTTCTCATCGCTGCATCAATATTAATCCTGCTGTTTTTAGTTCGCTTTGAAGAAAAAGCATGGGTTTTCTTTATCTTTATTTGAAATGGCAAGTGGGACACTGTTTTCTTCGGGCGCTTTCGATAGCCTTTACTTTTATTTTTGGTGAACCATTGCATCTTCTATGTAGGAATGTGTCCCTTCTTTCTTTCTGTCTGAATGTTTCCGGGGTGATTGCCCTTCCCCCGCCCCCCGCCCCCAGCCCCGCCACGACCTCCCTTGGAATAAGCAGTGAAGTTCTAGGTCAATGTCTTTCACAATAACATTCTGTTACCAATAATCTCTCCCTTCTTAGATTTGAGAGCCTTTGGATAAGGGCAGAAGGTGATGTGAGCCCAAGGTGTTCCAGCTCTTCACTTTCTGATAGAGGAAGGGAGGTCCTGGGAGGAGGTGGTTTGCTCGAGGGCTCTAGAGACTTAGAGGCTGAACTGGGGCTAGAATTCGGCTCAGGTCACTCGTCTCTGAGATTGGCTTTGCCAGTTCAAAGAAGATTCCAAGGGGATCTGCCAATTATAGGCTGTGGTGTAAATCTGACCTGCTACCTATTTTTATACGGCCCACAAGTTTATTTGTTGCATTCTTAAATGGTAAAAGAAATCAGAAAGACCCATGAAAACTATATGGAATTCAAATTTTTCTACCTGTGAAATTTGAAATCTGTGTACACAGCCATGCCCATTTGTTTGCATCAAATCTAGAGCCGACTTTATGCTACAGCAGCGGAACACCATGGTCATGATGGAGACTCTACAGCCTAAAACCTGAAACACCCACTTTCCGGAAAAAGAGGGCTGACCCCTGCTCAGCCTTGGCCCAGTGTCTCCATTCTTCGGACAGACTGATACATTTAGCATTTTCTTCTAATTCAGTCAAATCAATCCATTCATGCTAGGTTTGGTTTTCTCCATTTATGTTAAGGATCAATATCTTCGTAGTCGAATCCAGGTAAAATATTTTATTGAGTATCTCAGGTACCAATTAATGCTAGGAAGGAGATCTTTGAATTGACCCTTGGGGTCCCCACTTCTGGTTTGACTCAGTGGTGTCTATAATGGCATTAGTGATTGTATATTAGCCAGAATAAAAGGAGGGGGATGTTTCATTCTCCACTCTGGATTGACCCACAGTGAGACTCCTGGAGGTCACTATACTTCTTACAAGGGATAATGACAAAGCAAATTTAGGCTGGTGTTAGCAGAAGATAAAGAAAACTCTAAATTCTTTCCTAGGAGAAGCAACTAAGGGAAAAGAATGTGAAATCTCTTGGAGAAAGTGGGATGGAAGGGGCATAATGTTTAGCTTTAGAGAACTGAATACCCTGAGGAGCTAAAGGTTGACAGAGTTTGCATTTTAAGCGAGAGGGGCCAAAGATGGACTCTATAAACAGGTGTGTCTTAGTTCACTTGGACCAAGATTTTATCAGTTGAAGGTAGTCAACCACGGAATGGGCATCAAGGCCTAGAAGCATCCTTCCCGGGGGACAACTGACAGCCTTCAGCACAGGCTTTTCTTAAAGATGTTCAGACATTCCCTGCTGGATCCAAAAGTGGCTAGCACATCCCACTCAAAGTTGAGTTGATCTGAGTTCTTTTCCCTACCATTCAAGCTGAGTTAGGCTCACCCTTCTGGGTTCTACTTCAGTTCAGTTCAGTTGCTCAGTCATGTCCACCTCTTTGTGACCCCAGGGACTGCAGCATGCCAGGCTTCCCTGTCCATCACCCACTCCCGGAGCCTACTCAAACTCATGTCCGTCTCATCGGTGATGCCATCCAACCATCTCATCTTCTGCCATCCCCTTCTCCTCCCGCCTTCAACCTTTCTCAGCATTAGGATCTTTTCCAATGAGTCGGTTCTTTGCATCAGGTGGCCAAAGTGTTAGAGTTTCAGCTTCAGCATCAGTCCTTCCAATGAACATTTAGGACTGATTTCCTTTAGGATTGACTGGTTGGATCTCCTTGTAGTCCAAGGGACTCTCAAGAGTCTTCTCCAACACTACAGTTCAAAAGCATCAATTCTTGGGCACTCAGCTTTCTTTATAATCCAACTCTCACATCCATACATGACCACTGGAAAAACCATAGCTTTGACTAGACAGATAGTTGTTGGTAAAGTAATATCTTTGCTTTTTAATATGCTGTCTAGTTTGGTCAGAGCTTTTCTTCCAAGGAGCAAGCCTCTTTTAATTTCATGGCTGCAGTCACCATCTGCACTGATTTTGGAGCCCCTAAAATAAAATCTTTCACAGTTACCATTGTTTCTCCATCTCTTTGCCATGAAATGATGGGACCGGAATTCTGAGCTCAGAATGTCTATTGGGAGAAAGTAGACTATTAAGCTTTTCCTTTCAAAAATGAAGTTAAATCAATTTATTAATTTAGCATAGAGGCATTTAGGAAGACTTCACAAGACACACCATTAACACACATTGAGATGTACAATATTTAAAGTGCTGTCCAAGAACAATTTTCCAAACACAAGCCAGGCCCCTCGTTCTCCAGAGTGGAGGGTTTTTAACACTCTGTTGTCTTACATAGGATCATGTAATGAAAAATAACAGAGACTCTGTGGTCTTGCTGCAGAATCAGAAAGAGCTAGCAGCTGGCTAGGCAGGCTGACTCTCTGTGATTCGCATGTTATCATGAAGACTCTGGCTTGCTAAAATTCTTCATAAAAAAATTCCAATGGCGATACATTTCAGATGTCACAGTTTTCACTAATAAAGAAATGGAGGAATGCTGCTCTCTGAGTAACTCACTCATTCGCACAACAAATATTTACCAAGAGCCTGTTATGAGCAAGGCACTGGCAGAAGCTACAATTCTTTATATCTTTTCAGAATTTGGGATGTTTTTTTTATGTTGAGCATTTCTTTCATTGACAAACATTTGGAGGTATCAAGTCTGTGTAAGATGCTAGGCAAGATGGAATCTAGCGGGGGATGCAGGGTAAGAGGATGGCTGAGGATACAGACCCTGGAGACAGGCTGCCTGGGTGTTAGCCTCACCTTCACTTTCACTGTTTTCCTTGGGAATGCTCTAGAACATCTGGGGCCTTAGTCTTTTCACCTCTACAATGGGGATAATGCTACCCCCAGTGGAAGACTTGTGAAAATTAAGTGTGTCAACATGTGTGGAGTTCTTAGATCAGGGACTGGACATCCTAGTGCAGTTCAAGTGGCTGCTACTATTATCGTGGGCTTTGCAGGGGGTGCTAGTGGTAAAGAACCTGCTTGCCAATGCAGGTGGATGTGAAAGACATGGGTTCAATCCCTGGGTCAGGAAGATCCCCTGGAGGAGGGCAGGGCAATCCACTCCAGTATTCTTGCCTGGAGAATCCCATGGACAGAGGAGCCTGGCAGGCTGCAGTCCATCGGGTCACAGGGAGTCGGATATGACTGAAGCGTCTTAGCATGCATTGTTATTGTGCTGAAACTGTGAAGACACTGCACTGTCTTTTTAGTTTTCATTTGCAAAGCACTGTGTTCCTTACCTTTACCAGCATCCTTTTGATCCCCGCAATAACTGTATGACTTGTAGCAAGACGTTAAGTCTACTATGGTCACTTTATCACCGAGGAAAGGAGAGGCAGATGGGTCAGTGGTGGGTCTGAGGCCACCCAGAACCCAAGACCTTGACCCTAAGGACCATTCTCTTCCCACTGGGCTTGCAGCTTTGACAATAGTGGCCTGTGATGCATTCGTTCAGGCTGGACTGGTATTGACTGCGAACCAAGGGAACTGGGTCAAGCACCTCTCTGACCATAGAGCTAGGAAGCCCTGTGCTCCCCTCAGCTTTAAGAAGCAGCATGCCCTGAAGGATGAGGGAAAGATGCCTGATATGGTTGGGTCCTGAGACGGGGAGCTGGGCGTCTGCTTGGAAGGTCTGTTTCTTAAAACAGTTCTTCTGCTGATCTGGGGATCTCTGAGCAAAGGAAGGGAAACCAGTGGAAGCAGGGGCAGACGCTGAGCAGGTTGGATGTCACCACACTTACCGCTTTGGACCTCTGCAAGGACCATTCAACAGCATCTTCTCCGTGAGAATTACTTTACGTGTAACCAGGTGACAACCCAAGGCTCTGCTGCTGGGACATTAGAAGGTTCTAGGGACCTACTGAGCAGTCATGAGAACAGCTAAGGAGCTTCTGGACCAAGAAAAGTGAGAGAGGGAATCTGAAAATAAGACGGCACCTTAACTCTCAGAGGTGGGAGAGGGTTCCTGCTGCTCCCTTCTTCCTGGGGGCTGGGGGCTGTGAGTGGGGAGTGGGCCAGATGGGAGCAACTGAAGCTGACGGGGGTCTCTGGGTACAGGAGGGACGTGCCCAGAGCTGGATGTAACTGAAGGACAGAACTCACTGGTGGGGAGGTAGTCAGTGACCAGCTGGATCACCCAGCGCTGAGAGGCAGTGACTTCTAAGACTCCATGTATTTTACGAGGTTTTGGAAAATTGCAGCGGAGAGGGGCAGAACGCCAATCAGATGCCTCCGTACCTCACACAGCATCAAAGGATGCTACAAGGATGGCGGGCTTTTCATGCCTAGAATGTCCAGAGCTTAATATCTGATGGCGATCTCTAGAGTACTTTCTGTTGAGCCCTTTAACCTAACTCTGTGTGATGGTTCATTTCCTGTGTCAATTTGGCTGGGCCATGGGACCTAATTGTTTGGTCAGATACCAGAACAGATGTTGCTCTGAAAGTATTTTCTTTGATGAGATGAACACTTATATCTGTAGACTTTAAGTAAAACAGATTACTTACTCTCCATAATTTGGGTGGGCCTTACCCAATCATTCGAAGACCTTCAGAGTGGAAAAGCTCTCCTAGAAATATTGCATGGTCATCTTAATAGAAATATCCTATATCTTTATTAGGGTAATGTTCACACGGATGTGTATATTTATCAAAACTTCTCAATCCCATACTTAAATCCTGTGCATTTTCCTAAACGCAAATTTTACCTTAATAAATAAAAATGATTATACCTTATCCTTCAGTAAAAAGTGCCTTAGAAGTCAATGAAAATACCAAAGAAAGTTGCATAATCAGAAGAGTAAAAATTAATTAAAATGGAAGAGTCTCACTTGGTAAAGAAAAAAAAAAAGCCTTTTTTTTCCCTTGGAAAAGAAGCAATTCTTCCTGAAGAGTGCAACATCGAAAATCTGCTTGAGTTTCTCACCCACTGGTCTGCCCTGTATATTTCAGACTCAACCCTGTAATGGCAACTGTTCCCTGGGTTTCCAACCTGTAGGTTCTTACTAGGTTCTCACGGTCTCTTGAGTGAGATCCTTAAAGTAAGTCTCTATCTCTTGTATATATGTACCTCTATCTCTCTTACACACACACACAGACACACACACGTATGTTTATACACACACATTCACACACATACATTGGGAAAGAGAGGAAAATTGCCATCCTGCCAGAATCCTTTTGCTGGAGAGAATGCCCGCAATCTCAGGGCTGGGAGCAGAGGTAAGGGTCAGTGGATTCACACGTCACTCTGTCTAAAGCCACTGTGTTCTCTCATTTCTAAAGTGTCAGCCACCATCAGACATAAGAACAGCTTTTCCAGAATAGTGAACACGCTGACGTTAAATATTCACATTGATGAAAAGATGCATCTGAATTTCAAAAACCTTAAAATGTGAAGCCGTGTGTATTTCTGAACTTTAGAAAGACAGTAGTTAGCAATAGTTAACTTTTATTTTACTTTACCAAATGTCAAGCAACATATGGGATCAGTGCTAAGCATAATTGCTCTACATGTTAGCCTCCTTGCCTGTGAAACGGGGACACGACAGCAAGGACCCCATGTTGGGTCAAGAGGGTTTCAGTGAGACGATGCTCAGAGTGCTTAGCACAGGGCCTGGCTATAGGAATTGCTCAGGCTGTCTTCCCTTGTTATGATTCTTAGCATGTGTGGGCCACCAAACCCGGTAGACGGATGGATGGTGGACGGGTGGATCTATAAATGAAAGGCAAAGTCCCTAAGCCAAAGTTCATAGGCCACTGGGGAAATTCCCAGGTAACTGCATTCATTACACCAGGTTGTAAATAACTGAGAAAAGGGTATATCAAGGGAGCCCCTGGCCAAATTGGAGTTTCTATAGCTAGGCACCCAAGGGTTACAGGAACAGGCCAGTCTTGCTGCTGCCCATCTTGGCTGCTCCATCTACATGAAGGTGCTTGTCTAGGACCAGCTACAGTGAGCAAGGCCCAGCTAACACTTCCTGAGTGCCTACTGTTTCTTAGGCTCTGGGTTGGGTAAGCTCACATTTCATTCAAACGGGATGATCTTCCATTTACTCATTTATTCTTTCAACACATGAGGGTATTTACATGGTACTTGCTTTGTTCCAGGTACTCAGTCCAAGAGAAAGATATTCTGTAGAGGATAAGATGGACAAGAACCTACCTTGTTCTCAATGGCTTTGTATTCTAGTGGGAGAGACAGACAGTAATTTCAAAGATAAGTGTTGTCAAGAAAGTAAAGACCAGTGACTCAAAAACAATCTGCTGTGCAATCCCCAGGAGGTTGGACAGGGAAGGTCTTTTGTGAGGTACATGGGAACTGTGAACTAAATGAGGAGCCAGCTATGAGAAGGCTAATGGAATAGTGTTCCGCGAGAACAGCAAGTGCAAAGGTCCTTGGTGGGAATGCTACTGAACTCAGGTTTGGCTGCTTGTGGCTCAAGACGTTTATACTGGGAGACATATGTTGGGTAAAAGGAAAGATGCTTTATTGAGGAAGCCAGCTATCCTGGGGAGAAGATGGACTCATGTCCCAAAGAACCAACTCCCCATTGCCAATGAGTGGGCAAGAGCTCCCAGAGGGCAGTTTCAGGGGTGCATAGATGCTGCGGGGAGGCTACATGTAGAACAGCACAGTCAGCTCTGACAGTGATCTTGGACTTGGTCGTGTGACAGTCTGATCCGGATCATCTTGATTGTTTTAAGTATAGTTAGCAGCAGCAGCAGTTTTCAGTTCCAGGGTCAGTTTGTTCCCATTTCTTTGAGGCCAGTTCTCAAAATTGTGGCAGCTTGTGTTGTGGCTACATCCTGGTCATCGTGTAATTAACTTCTTTCACCTGATGGGAGTTATAGTATCTCCAGAACAGCTCAAAGGCTATGGTTCAGAATCTCATCTATAGCCTTCGAGGAAAAACTTAAAGTCCTTGACTTTGTTTATTGGCTAAACTATGATTATTTTGTGTTATTTGACTGTTTTTCTTTGTTTTTGCATTGTTTCATTTCTCTAATTAAAATTAGTCTTTGACTAAATTTTTCTAGACAAGAGGCAGGTGGAGAATATGGTGGTGGTAGTGGGGTGAGGGGGAGTCTGTCCTGGGAAGGCTCCACAGGGTCCTGCTCCGCTTCAGAAATGGGCTCGGAGTGTTGGAAGAACAGAAGGGAAGCAGGAGGCAGTGGTGACAGTGGGCTCCCAGAGGTGAGCCAACCATAGGTGGTAAGAAGGCTGAATGCCCTCACCATGCAGTGGAATCATGATGGCAGCAGTGTTAGCTAGCTCCATGCTAGGCAGAATACCCTACATGCTCTGTCTTATCCCTTACATTAATGAGGATGTCATTATCCTCATTTTATTGACAAGGATATTGAAGACTAGAGAAGGGAATTACCTTGTCAGGGTGAATCAGGACTAATCAGTGATGGGTCCGAGGTAGAAATGCAATTCTGTGGTCTTTATACTCCAAGTTATATTGAGATGTTCTCAGTCACCTTAAGGAGCAGCTGGATGCAGGCTACCATTGTGGGGCTTTGTGAACATGTGTGATTTTGCAGGACCTGGAAGGTCATGCCTCTTATAGATCTTGAGCACGAGGGTGACTCAGGACCTGGGTGGGGGAGTATATTTGCACCATGAAATCTCAGCCCCTGGAGTCTCAGGTTGCTCTTCGCGTCTGATGCAGAAGAAGGATGAAGCAGCGTGCCCTACTTTTCCGGAGTTGAATTTGAACTTGCAGAGGGAGCATGCAGGCGTAAGGGTGAAGAGAACAGGGAGGGGTTGGTCTGTAAGGCCAGTAGAAAGGGGAACGAAAGCAAAAAGAGCAAAGCCCAGTAAGTCAGGCTGTGGTCTCAGCCTTCTAAACCCTTCTGCTTTTCTGATTGATACTTTTCAATTATTCCTTCCCATTTCACTGACATTTGAAATGCTATTTTTTTTTTTTTTCCCCGAGCGATAACTTCAAATGTTCAAGTTCCCACAGTCCTGGTAGCCCTGTTTAGCTGTAGTGGTAAATTGCTTCCTTGTACAGCATAATGGCATTGACAGCCTTTTGCTATAGGGAAATGAGTTCTCCAGTGGGACACGCCAATGATAAGACGTCCGGTTTTGAAATTGTATTTCTCTGTATCGGAATTAAATCTGGACTTTATATATCTGGGCTGCCATGCTCAGGAGCTGGCCCCTATACAGTACACCCCGAGACTGACAAGCAATGCTTACATAGGAACTCTTTCGCTTAAATTGGATCTGCGCTTTTATGCTCTCTCCTATTATTAGCTATTAAAATCTCTCAAACCGCAACCCCCTCCACACCCCCCTTTCTCCTTCTTCATCGTCGTGGGTTTTTTTTTCCCTTTTTAAATAGTGATAGGGTTTTTCCAACCTAGTTGTCTGAAACCCAGACAACGGCAGAATTGGGGGAGAAGAGGCTTTCTCATCTTTGCAGGCAATAATTCCCCTCTGGAGGCTGAAAGGTGTAAAATTAACGCAAACTTAGTAAAACGCAGTATTGATTTTCTGTGATTCATAGGGGGATCTGCTTTTCATTACAATAGGGGGTCAGAGCTGAGCATATAATACGGGGAGGCTGAAAGGCTTTTGTGCAGATGACTTTTCCCGGATGGAAGAGGGGCGTCCTTTTCAGATGCTGTGTGTGAACCCGCTTCACGCTCTTCTTTCCTTCTGGGTTGTCACCTGCGTGTGTCTGCTTCCTCCCCAACCCCCTGCCTGCCCCCGTCCTCTCAATTCCCCGCAATGGGAATAGTTCAAAACCAGAGCAAAATGCTCCCTGCCCTCCAAGAATTCTCATCTGCACCCATTTCTGACCATATTTTGGTGTGTTCACTTGGGGTATCGTCTTATCAACATCCCATCACCCAGCTGAATAAAGGACGTGGCTTGGAGGGTATCAGCACATGCAATTTCATTTCAGCCTGAGTGTTAATTTCTCTTAAAATAATTTTTTTCAAGCATAAAGTAATCAGCTGTGTCCGCGTAATGGGTTCTTCCCTTTGCTTGTGTTCTGTTAAGATCCAAAGGCTTTCTCTAGACCCCTTGTTTCAAAGTTATTTACGTTCCTGGCCACCTCTTTTTCCTGGAAGATTGTATTCTTGGCATTTGAATGGGAGGGGGGTCCTGAGAAATCCAAATACCATCCGTGAATTTGGTTTCATATTTCCCAGATTCTGTCTCCAGACAGCACCGAGCAGTTCTCAGGGCAATGACGCTAAGGTTACCAGGTGTGGAAAGGCAAGGAAGGGAGCAGGAAAGGCTGATGCCCGCTGCTCAGAGCTGACTGTGAACTGGCTCCTGGCTGAGGGGATGGGAGAGGGGCAGCCCAGGGTGGGGAAGCCCCCTTTGCCCTGGACTGAGAAGACGCCCTTCCCCGCCCCGAATTCAGAAGTGTGAGTTCCCTTCTGCAGGGCATGGAGCAGAGGCTGCCATTCAACCAGAATGTAACTTTAAAGCTTGTGTTTCCTAAATGTCATTAATAATCAGGAACGTTGGATACAGAAGGGCAAGTTAAATCCTGTCATTGAAACAGCAAACAGCTTTAGTCAAATGTATTGGCAAAGGATTAAAAATGCATCAAGCATGTATTTGTCTTCTCTATGGGAAGCCCTTATTAATAGTCTGAAGAGTGGAAAGCTTTGCCCTTATACAATCAGCACTGTAGTTGTTTCTTTAAAAATATGTTTTAATGTGTGAAATTGCAGGATGCCAACGTTGCCATTAAAACCCTTCTCCAGTTCCAATAATTTCTCCACTTACATTTCTTTCCTCCCCCCTTTAAAAAAAAAAACAAAACACCTTACTTCTTTTCCAAGGCATATTTCAAAGTGGTCGGAGCGGGAATGCGGGGTTATCAGAAAGGCACACCCCCAACCTGGCCTCCATCTCTGCCCAAGGCGGCCACAGTGTGGGGTGGTTCAGAAGCAACTTGGGGGCCCTGTTCACAGGCCCAGGCTCAGGAAACCTTTCCTTCGGAGGAATTTAGACTCCGATATTTGTGGCAGAAAAGCATGATCTCATCCCAGCTCTGTTTTGTCATTTTTTGGGCATCTAGTGCAGACCAGAAAGTGGACATGTGATGATTCTGTTGATTTCTCATGATTCTTGCACTGATGTGCGGGGTCAGGCGTGACCAAGGTCAAGCGCAAATATAGGTCAGAGTCCAACTCAGGTCTCTCTGATGTCTCAGTTGTTTTTCTTCCTTTCTTTTCTCTTCCCGTTCTTTTCTTTCTCCCCCTCCTTTCTTCTTTCCCTCCCTCCCTTCCCTCCTGTTTGGCTCCATCTAGTTATTCAACAGACGTCGGCTGAGATCCTATCGTGTACCAGGGTCCAAGATGAGAGACGCAGGCTCTGCCTTCACAGACGCACTTCTTCCCACGCACAGGACCCAGGATCCCCATGGCTGACCGCGGTCCCCGCTCCCCGGCCTGAAGCCACGTGGATTCAGCCCGGGGTCACCTCCAAAGTCCTTTCCAGACCCACATTCTCCAAGATTATGGCCTGTGGAGAAATGGGATGCGAATGAAAAAAACCCACCGCGCTCTCTTGTCTTTATTGAATTTCTCCCAGTTCCCAGGGCCACGGGTAACAGCCACAACAGTTCAGCGATCCTCCTCTTGGCTTCTTCTAACTTGTGTTTTAGATTCAGTCTCATGTGCCATATTGTCAATGCTCCGGCTCACGGGCTATTATTGTCACACACACACACACACACACACACACACACACACACACACGCTCATGAAAAAAAAAAATCAATGCAATTTGAATTTCTCTTCCCCAGCCGGGTCTTTGGTAAATTGTTGTAGAGAGCTATTGATCTCTTATTGCGATGTGATTTTTAAACAGCATTAAGGTAAACATAGTCTTATTGTGTTCATTTTACTGGATAACACTTATCTAGACAAAAGGAGACACGGCGCTGCTGGAGCTCCTCAGCTTACCTCGAGGAAAGATGCTGTGAATCACCTCCAATAAAAACAAAGCAAAACAAAAAGCTCTCCACGCTGAACGGAACGGGAAAATTGCTCTCTTGTCACTAATTTTGATTGAATTGAGTCGGCAATCTCTGAACTGGTTCACTGATACAACAATAGGAAACATTTAACTATTTCTTACACTTTTCCACATAGAAAGCGGGCTTTCAGACCGTTGATAGGGTGTGCTGCGTGTTCAAGGCTCAGACACGCACGGAGGGGGGATGGCCGCCTTGGATCTGGGACTTGAGGAGGTGAGATGCCCCCTGGGAGAGCCCCCAGCCGCTGCTGGAGATGCGGAGACCTGGCCCTTGCCTGGGGCGGACCTGGGGAGAAACGGGGACCCAGAGCTGATGATGCTGGCGCTGTGGGAGCGGACATATACTGAAGGTTCCCTGGGCACCAGGCTCTGCTCTAAGTGCTGTGGGCGCATCATCTCATTAAACCCTTACGCTATCACCCTGTGATTTTTACCCAGGGTAGAACTCAGAGTTGCCAGACCTGGTGAGGAACCAGTCTTGGGTCAGAACTGCACTGGACCAAGAAGCACGAAACTCCTATTTGGGCTGTGACTCTGCTGATAGACTTGCCTCCAAACAGAACCAATGTATATAGGTGCGTGCATGCGTGCTAAGTCACTTCAGTCGTGTCTGACTCTCTGTGACCCTATGGACTGTAGCCCATCAGGCTCCTCTGTGCAAGGAATTCTCCATGCAAGAGTACTGGAATGGGTCACCATACCCTCCTCTAGCAGATCTTCCTAACTCAAGGACTGAACCCCCTTGAGGTTGCAACTTGAGGTTGAAGCTCAAGTCTGAAGGCCATCTGCTGGCAGAATTCCTTCTTGCTTGGGGGAAGGTCAGTCTTTTTCTCCTAAGTCCTTCGGTTGATTGAATGAGGCCCACTCCCATTATGGAGGGTAATCTGCTTCACGCAGCGGTTCCTGATTCAGATATGACTCTTTTCTGAAGAGCATCTTCACAGCAACATCTAGACTAGCGTCTGATCACATCTCTGGGTACTGTTACCCAGCCAAACTGACATATAAAATTAGTTGTAAAAGTCCACCCCTCATCAACATGGCCCCCATATGCATCCCCTTAAGCTACAGGTAATCTCTAAATAAAGACAAGCACAAGGTCATACTTACATTTGACTCGATGCACCATCCTGTGTACCACTGGGGACACGCCAGCATCTTCCCCAGAAGAGAATGGAGTCCTTAGGTGATGTCCACCCTTCACCTTGATACGCTCTAACTTCAACACTGTGCTGTGATGCTAAAGCTGTTTTTGTTGTTTAGTCCCTTAGTTGTGTCTGACTCTTTGTGACCCCATGGACTGTAGCCCTCCAGGCTCCTCTCCAGGCAAGAATACTGGAGTGGGTTGCCATTCCCTTTTCCAGGGGATCCTTCTGGCCCCGAGATTGAACCCACATCTCTTGCATTGGCAGGCGGGTTCTTCACCATTGAGCCAGCAGGGAAGCTCCATTAAAAAAAAAAAAAATTGAATGCTCTAAAATTGCTCACAGCAACTTAAAAAACTATATTCGAAACAGTAAACAAAATATTTAAGAAACATTTTAAAAGTTAAAAAAAAAAAGCAACAGCTTCTAGAAAGTGGAGACAGCTGAATTCAGTTTTGATGGGGCTCTGCGACTTCTTACACGGTTAAGACCTCTCCTTGTCAACAATACACTCCTAGAATTTGGGGCAAGTTACTGATTTTTTGTGTGTGTTTTGGTCCCCTCCTTCATAAAGTGGGGAAAGTTACCCCAGACTCGCAGCCAACTGATTATTAAAGGACCTGATGCCTATAAGATGCCCCATGCTCAGTAAACTCAGGTCAACTTCCACTTCCCTTTCTCAATCACAGGCCAGGTGTTGGCAAGGGTCTTTTTTGTAAAGGGCTGGAGAGTAAATGTTCTGGGCTTTGGGAGCCATTATGGCCTTTGTCCCCACTGTTCAACCTTGCCTTTCAACAAAGTCCCTGCTGTTGTTTAGTCACTAAGTTGTGTCCAACTCTTTGTGACCCCATGGACTGCAGCCCTGCAGGCTCCCATGTCCATGGGATTCTCCAGACAAGAACACTCGAGTGGGTTGCCAATTTCATCTCCAGGGGATCTTCCTGACCCAGTGATCGAACCCATGTCTCTTGCATTGGCAGGTGGATTCTTAATGACTCAGCCACTAGGGCTGCCGTCTATGGGGTCGCACAGAGTCGGACACGACTGAAGCGACTTAGCAGTAGCAGCAAGCCACTAGGGAAGCCTGAAAGTCCCTATAGATGATACCTAAACAAGTGAGTGTGGCTGTTCGCTAATAAAACTTTATTGTCATCGCTGAAATATGAACTGCTGATAATTTTCGTGAGTCACAGAGTCTTGTGATTTTTTTCAACCATTTAGACATGTAAAACCACTCTCGGATGGTGGGCCCTACAAAAGCAGGTGGCAGGCTGGATGTGGCGCCTCCCCGGGCTGTGGTTTGCAAAGGCAGGCAGTAGACCCAAAGCCCCTGAAGGCAGGAGGTGCAGATGTTTTTTTGTTTGTTTGTTTGTTTTTTCTGCCCAGAGTCCCCAGCAAGTTTCCCACGCAGGAATCAACAAAACACAATGTGACAGATTAGAATCCTGCATGTGTCTACATCTCAGGGTTCAGGGGACGGCTAAGTGAAGAAATATTTGTAAACCAGGGTTGAGATCACGAGAGGCTGCATCTTTTCCGAGCTTTATTTACCATTTGGTCCTTGAAGGGGAAGCTTTAAAGTTCACAGCAGTGACTATCAGGAAATGGCCAATAAAAAGGGATGGAAGCAAGGATCTAAAATCTATTTGGCGGAGGTATTCATCTATCCGTTTATTAATTCAGCAAAAACAATTTCACCCCTCTCCCATCCTCCATGCTCACACACAAAGGAAAAACTTTGTTTTTCCTGGATCCCCAGGGAGCCTTCGTTTGGGGCTGGGGGGTGGCCTAAGGAGAGATCAGGGAAGCTCAGCTGTATAGTCTATTAAAGCACAGCTGTTCATCAATTAGGATGGAGAAAATAGTCCCGCTGTTTTAGAACGGCGTGATGCTCCTCGCACTGTCTGAGCGAGCACCGTGAGACCGGACGGGCACCCGTTTCCCTTCATCTGTCTCCCCCAGACGCTGGTCTAGAGGGGGCTCAGATCCCCACGTTCCTGTATCTCTGCCACCCTCAGGCCCGCTGCATCCAGCCTCAATAACAGCCAGAGGGCACCCGCGGCCCCTGTTGGTCCGAAAGTCGATCCACACCCTAGAGGGTTGTAGGAGATTGAGGTCTCCATGGGTCCTGGCAGATGCTGTTCAAACAGTATAGTGTCCTCGGGATTGACCTGAATGAGACATCCAACAGGGCTCCCTGCAAAGGGGAAGTTGGCTGTGGTGAATTCAGGGAGCTTCTTGTGACTATCGTTTAGATCCCAAAGAGGTATTTAATCCACTCCTAATTCCTACAACAATTAAAGTAACATCAGAGAGAATATTGAACACCATTAAGTAACTGGTTCTCATTCTCAGCTCAGGTCCAGGTTAATTTTTTTTTTCCATAATACTTAGAAACATACTTTCCAAGGCCATGTGTGGGTTGGCCCCCACCTGCCCCTCCAGCATCAGCTCTTTCCAGGACACCTCAGGGCCTTTGCACCGTCTCATTTGCCTCCTTCGGTCTTTACTTAAATGTCAGCTCCTCAGGCCGTTACTAAAGTCACTCTCCCATCACATTGTCACATCATCCTGTCTGTTCCCCCACTTTGTGGTTCTTTGGTTTGTTCTCTCCTCTGCATCCTGGAAGTCTCTGCTAGCTAGCAGCTCCATAGCAGCTTGGCACAAAGCAGGAGCTCAGTACATCCTCGTTGATGGGAGGATGGCAAAGTGAGGCTAACGAAAGAGCCTCCCGGACGGAGGACTGCTCTGGAGTAGGGATCGAGGCTCCAAGGCTCAAGCCTCAAGCCTCCACATGTGGCCGCTTGGTCTGGGGCCAACCACTCAGCCCTTGAGCGTCAGTCTCTGCAGCTGAAAGATACGGACAACGCTTGAACCCTCCCCTCAGGAGCTTTGGGAAAATTAAATGCTGCGGTGGTTGTGCAAAGAGACTCGTGGACTGTAAATCTCGCCGCACGTCTTAGTCACCTGGGACCCTGCCAGTTCCGGAGGGCAGGGACAGACAGGGGCTCAGCTTTGTCACCGGACCATCTGGCGGCATCTTGGTTCACCTTCTGTAGTGGTTGTTGAGTGAAAGGATGGTGTGGGCTGGCCTCAGCCGGCACTAAGGAATTGAGAATAGAGAAACCATGCTCTGAAATAGAGATTGTCTGACTTTCCCCATGGTATGGGCTGGATTGTTTCCATAAAATTCACACACTGGAGTCCTAACCCCTAGCATCTTAGAATGTGAGTATGTTCGGAGATGCCGTCTTTAAAGGGGTGATGAAGGTGAAGTGACATCATATGGGTGGACCCGGGTCCAGTCTGACTGGTGTCCTTACAGAAGAGATTAGGACACAGGCTATACGAAGATACAGGGACGAGGCGGTCATCTGCAAGGCGAGGAAAGAGACCTCGGAACCAATCCTGCTGACACCTTCGTTTTGGACTTCCAGCCTCTAGAACGGTGAGAATCAATTTCTGCTGTGCACGCTGCCCTGTCTATGATATCCTATGAGCCCTGACTGATGAATGTACCCAGACAGCCCGTTTATTGTAGTAAACACAACTCCTCATTATGGAAAATGACCTCATTCAAGGCCCCAGGAGAAGTGCATTATAGAAGAGATTTCATGGCTTCTCCCAGCAAAGTGGTCCTCAGCACCCCCAGCTGTCAGATGAGGAAACTGGCCTGTCCTGGGCCCACAGCCAGGATGAGGCAAGGCTAGAACAGTGAGGTGGTTAAGCCTAGGGGCTCTAAGAAAAACCTCGGGTTTGAATCTTAGCTTGGTCATTTCCCAGACCTGAGATCTTAGCAAATTACTGCAGAGTTTCAGTTCCCCATCGTCTAACGGAGCTAAAAAGAGTGGTACCCAACTCTTGGAGCTGTGGCGGGACATCCTCGAGATCACTCCTTAGAGTCTTTCTCAGCACTCTGTGAGCAGCACGGCTCTCAAGTTCCTGGGCACGGATCACAGCTCATAGCAGGTTGACCAGACTTGAGAACCCGCCCTTCTCCGGCTGCCCCTGGCCCCGGGTGATGAAGGCTCTGGGCAGGAATGACACACAGCCCCCTGAAGGGGAGCTGGCCCCCTGCAGCACATCTAGCCGTCTGAACCCCTCTCTCTGAGCCCCTGTGACCACAGTCTGGGCTTTTTAAGGACCTTCTCCTGTGTCTTCTGCTGCTGTAGCCCACACAAGAAGCCTGCTGCGGCCATCAGTTGCCTCTGAAATCGGACAGTTCAAATGTCAAAAAAGGTGAAGGTAAGACCCAGTGTGGAGGGACTTCCCTGGTGGTCCAGTGGCTAAGACTTCCCCTTCCAAAGCAAGGGCTGTGGGTTCAATCCCTGGTCAGGGAACTGAGCCCACATGCCTCATGGCCAAAAAACCAAAACGTAAAACAGAAGCAGTCCTATAACGAATTCAACAAAGACTTTACAAATGGTCCACTTTAAAAAAAAAAAAATCTTTTAAATGAAAGCCAAAAAGCAAAGATTGAGGACAAATCCAAGCACCAGTTCATGATGGTTTCTGACCACATTTGTAAAAGACAGGATGGTCCACGAAGGGTTTCCGAGTTGAGTCCTTCCCTGGTCCTGGCCTGTGCTGCTCCTTGGCTGTGCAGCTTTAGAGGAACTTCCTTAACCTCTCTGTGCCTTGGTTTCCACATCTGTCTGGTGGGATTCATCATAGTGCCTATTGTGTACGTAGCTGGAGAGATCAAGAGATAATACACAGAAAGTGTTTAGCCAAGTGTCTGCTCTGGGCTTCCTAGGTGGTGCTAGGGGGAGAGAACCCACCTGCCAGTGCAGGAGACTCATGAGATGCAGGTTCGATCCCTGAGTCACGAAGATCCCCTGGAGGAGGGCATCGCAGCCCACTCCAGTATTCTTGCCTGTAGAGTCCTGGACAGAGGGGCCTGGTGGGCTACAGTCCATGGGCTCGCAAAGAGCTGGACACGACTGAAGCGACTTAGCAGCAGCAGCTGCTCAGGAAATGGTAGCTGTGGTCTGAGGTCTCAGGCTTATCCTCGTCCTCTGAATTCCCCTCCTCCTCCCGGGCCCACTGACTGCTCAGTCCACACGTGTCTCTAACGCTCCACCCTCGCACTACCACTGCTTCTCACGCAATGCATTGTTCTCAGCTCTGCCCGAGAGACTAGTTAGTGTCATTCTCCAAGGTCCAGCTACTGTTACCTCCTCTGTGAACCTGCTAATATTACCAGGGTGCTCCTAAAATCTTACAAAGCGAGTTCTCTTTCCTTCATTTGTACTCATGGGGAAACTAAGGCTCACGAAGATTGATTTGTCCAAGGCCATAAAGCTTTCAAGGTCACAAGGTTTCAAATCAAGAGCTCTGTGGTCCCCAGGCCATCCTGATTGACCCCTGTCTGTCTTTCCACATATTGTATTCACATTACTTGTGGCCTTTGACCCGTGCATAATTTGATGGTAGGTGTAAGTCTATTCATCTCTGTATCCCTAACCTCTCGCAGGACACCTGGTACAGGCAGATGCTTGATAAATACTGAGTGAATGAATGAAGGGAAGAATAAATTCCACATGCATGTAATAAAGGAGTCAGATTTAAAGGGATCACTAAGCTTGCCACAGCTCTCAAAAGGCTAAGTCAGATAATTCATGGAAATGTCTTCCTGTCAAAATCGTGTTAGGAAAATACAGTAGCAAGTAGTATTGCGTGGTTTTTTAATATAATTTGCAATTTCTGTAGCTTCTTATTGAAACATGAACTTAAAGAGGCACATGGGTGGTCGAATGTGTGTATCCAGAGAATTGTGGGAGGATCTCAGTGCAGACCCAGCTTGAGCAGCATCTTGAACTGGGACAGATGTGGGAACAGGAAAGGTGTGAGGGCTGAGCAGAGGTGGGCATGGTCCTGCTCAGCTGCTTGCTGGTTCCCTCACCTTCGTCGAGTCACTGGGCTTCAGTTTCTTCATCTGTGAAATGGGGACAATGTGAAATGGGGCTTTGTTGGGAACCACAGCTGTTACAGGGAGCACCCAAGGTGAGTCAGTTTCCGCTTCCTCTCACCGTGATTTACAAGACAGAGTTCAGGTTCTTCACTCTGATGGTTGTTTGTCTTTCAGCATAAAATCTTGGTTCTCTTTCTCCACCTGGGCAGCATCCCGTGTGGCACTGGCCAGGCCTGGTGCACCAGGCAGCTTCTGGTCAATGTGAGAGGGTTGGAAGAAAAGGCCGAGACCCTTAGAGCTCGTTGGATGGTGCCATCCTTTCCAACTGCAAGCTCGGCTTGACTGTGGATGGTGGACTTCAGCGGGAAGTGACAGGGATGGGGGAACAGATGGCATTTGTGAGGGTCCAGAGGAGGGGACATTCGAGGTGTGTATATGAGTCAATCGGCAGGCAGTGCTTTTAAGTTGGGGGGCAGAGCGTGAGAAGAAGAGGAGGACTTAGATGGGGAAGGGGCTTCTTGATGAGCAGTCCGTGGCCCTGAAGGGACTTTATTCCTTCCTTCTTCCTTGTTGTCCTTCCTTTCTCTTCTCTCCCCCTGCCGACTTCAGAAGGATAGAGTTTAAAGCAAGGTTAAAGTTGGAGGACAGAGAAGACAGATCTCAGTGGGGTTCTAAGTGGGTGTGCGAAAGAGATCAAATTAGCAGAGGATTAAAATACCAGTACAGCTTCCGAATCCTGAAACTAAGTTCAGGTCTGTAAAGGACAAAAGAGAGTACCGTATCCTCTTCAACATCACCATCTCTTGCTTTGTTTCCCTGCCTTTGGATGACTTATGAGCTACATGCTTAAGCTCAGGGCCCCCAGGGACATCTTCCTGACCTACTCTGTGATCAGAACTCTAAGTCTGCAAGAATTTGATTTCTCCCAGGTTTAAACTAAAGGGAACAAGAATACTCTCTGTCTGTCTCTGTCCATTTGTCCATCCATTCATCCAACCATCTTCTGTCCTTACTTTCTCTATCTCTTTTTTCCTTTCATTCACCCTCCCATCTATCCATTCATCTTTCTTTCTATCCATCTTTCTTCCTCCCAACCATCCATCCATCCATCTGCCCATATTCCTTCCTTCCTTCCATCCTCCCATCTTTCCATCTATCTTTCTTCCTTCCTTCCTTCCATCTGTCCACCCTCCCATCCATCCATCTTCCTTCCAACCATCCATCCGTCCATCTATCCATATTCCTTCCTTCCTTCCATTCATCCATCCTTCTATCTATCCATTCATCCACCCACCCATCTATCTTCCTTCCTTCCATCCCCCCATCTGTCTATCCATCCATCCATCTACACATCTTCCTTCCTTCCTTCCTTTCATTCACCCACCCATCCACTACTAGCCAAGAAGAGTAGTAGATTAGGGACAAGCAAGGGAGGAAGTGACAGTTATTTACGGATGTAGACTTACTGGCGTCATGTAGATTTGGGGAGATGAACACTGCCTACTGGCTGTAGTTCTCCTAGTCAATCACCGCATCATCCAGAGACCCAGTTTTGTCATGTGTAAATGAGGGCTAATGGCCCCTGCCTCACAAGGAAATGATGTCATCCACACCAGCCCTGTGAATGTAACCTCCCCGCAGAGCTTCCCCTGGGGATGTGGAGGGGAATGTCTTCTCACTAACCTATGCCAGGCACGACTGCACGACTAAGGGCTTATTTGCATATTTTTCCAGAAGGAGAACCTGGCAGGTCTGCCCTGGCCCCCGCCCATTGTAGAGAAGTTCTTCTTCCCAAAGCCCCACCTGCCTGGGGTGGGTGGGGAGTCTCATTCCACCAGAGGCTTTGGGGCTCTGTGTGCGGTGGTTGGCTGCCAGGGGCCGTGCACACTAGTCAACCAGGCAGGGAGGGAGCCTCATGGGGAGGGTTCCTAGTGGTTATTCTCTACCAGGATGGGTGCTCAGAGCCAGGATCCCCCAGCTCTGCACATTGCCTCCCCCCAGATTCGGGGGGCATCCTGGGCACTGTTTTTCCAGATAAGGAAGCTTCAAGGGGCTGGGAAGGGTAAATAATGTGCCCAAGGTCAAATGCCCCTGGGTGGACATGCAGAGTGGTGGGAGGTTTAGAACTGGGACTGCAGCCAGCTGCTCCCACCCTGCTTCCATTTTGATTTCAGAGGGATGAGCTCTACCTTCAACTCAGACCTGTGAAGTGTATACAGTCCGAGCAAGAAAATGGCCAAGAATTCTGGAGCTTCAGCCTGTTGGGGTGGCCAGGGTGTGTTTCCCTGGCTATAGTCCTGGGACCAGGGCGGCAGCAATGGGATGAACAGTAGGAGGTTGAGGTGAGTTTTTAAGAGGCTGGATGTCTTCGTCTTAAAATCCATCCTTTATTCTGAGACATCTTTATGCCTGTCCTAGAATTTCAATGTGCAAAGTGTTTTCTTGTATGAAATGAGAATGATAAAACAAACAAACAAAAAATGGCTCTTGGGTTTTGTTTTTTAAAAAGCGAAAGTGTTAGTTGCTCAGTGATGTGGGACTCTTTGTGACCCCATGGACTCTAGCCCACCAGGCTCCTCTGTCCATGGAATTCTCCAGGCAAGAATACTGGAGTGGGCTGCCATTCCCTTTTCCAGGGGATCTTCCCCACCCAGGGATCGAATGAAGCTCTCCTGCACTGCAGGAAGATTCTTTACCATCGGAGCCAGGAAGGAAGTCTTTGGCCAAAGAAAAGCTGGGAACTCTACGCTGATTCCCTTTATCTATCTATTTATCTGTCTTTGTATCTATCATCTCTCTCTATCATATCTGTCTACTTATTATCCGTATGTCTTCCTATTCTGGTATCTATCTGTCATTGATCTATCATATCTGTCATCTCTGCTTGTTATCTATATATCCACCTATTCTGGTATCTGCCATTTACTTATCATATCTCTCATCTATCTTTGTATCTATCAGCTCTATCATATCTACCTATTATCTATCTATCCATCTATTGTCTTTCTGCTTCCCATTATTTAGCTATCATATCTGTTATCAGTCTATCTTCCTCTCTACCCATCATCTATCTACTTGCCTGTCTTTAACTGTAAAATGTACTGCTCTGTGATGTCGGTAGATCTGGGCATCCCTGCTCTGTGTATCGGAGAAGGAGATGGCACCCCACTCCAGTACTCTTGCCTGGAAAATCCCATGGACGGAGGAGCCTGGTAGGCTGCAGTCCATGGGGTCGCTAGGAGTCGGACACGACTAAGCGACTTCACTTTCACTTTTCACTGTCATACATTGGAGAAGGAAATGGCAACCCACTCCAGTGTTCTTGCCTGGAGAATCCCAGGGATGGGGGACCTGGTGGGCTGCCGTCTATGAGGTCACACAGAGTTAGACGTGACTGAAGCGACTTAGCAGCAGCAGCAGCAGCAGCTCTGTGTATCTCAAGGAAGTTCTATGGATTAGGAGGTCCTAGTGCCTCCCTGGGGCTACTGATCAGCCACATCTCAGCCATCTCAGAGCCCAGGAGCTCTGGAGAGTGGACCAGGTTCTCACAGGGCCTGACACAATTCATTCATTCACTCACTCACTTTACAGATCACATGGACTTCTTATTCTGGACCAGCTCCTGCCCAGCATGCTAGGGGAAGAGCAGACAGGAGCAGTAACAGCCTTCAGCTTTTTAGGGTAGCAGGGGCCCCAGTAAATGCACGCCAGATCTGCTCACTCTGTGGGGTGAGGAGAGAGGACTTCTGAGGAGGGTGTGTGTGTGCAGGGGTCACGGGAATACCTGGGGCTGGAGCTGCGGGTAGGGGTACTGGCTTAGGGGGGTGTTTGATAGGGAAGAGCTTCTGAATCTCAATGGCAGAGGCTCAGAGGACCTGGGGACCAGATTCCCAGGGAGCTCAGGTATTTAAACACCAGAGAAAATGGAAATGCGTAATTTCTTGGAATGGCAGATGGGTCGTGGTCTTTTTTAGAGTGCAGCATCGCCATGGATTTGGACCTCACGCCTTCTCTGAGGGTCACAGTGACTGGGCCCTGCATTCACGAGGTCTGTCTCTTTATGGAGGTTTTTCTCAGACTTGATGTTATCTGGTTCACACAACGGGCCTGGCGAGGTGGGTGTTATTATCTCCACTATGTAAAAGGACATGGAGCCTGGGGCAGATGAGATGACTTGCTTAGGGCCGCCTGGCTTGTCACTTGACTTAAAGCTTCAGGGCCACTGCACCCCAAAGCAGCCATCTCCTTGCAAACCCTGAACGCGATGTTTGCCCTGCGCACGCGGCGCTGTTTTGTCTCCCTCTCTCTGACATCACCTGGCTTTAGAAAGGTCAGTCGACTCCTTCGACCAGTGACCTCAGCATCCAATAACAGTGAGGGGGACACAGAGCTGGACGGTGGTCTTGGTGTCCTTTCTCCCTCCCCGTTATGCTGGGGGCCACCTGCTGAGAAGTGATTTTTTTTTCGAAGGGACCTCAGGAAGAATGGGACGTGTTGACTCTCAGTGTTCAAAAGGCTGGCATCTGGGGGAAACTCATTATTTATATTCTGCAGGGAGAGTCTGATTATGTTTTTCTCAAGTGAAAACATTTGCTAAAAAGCCTGACAAATCACAAAGAAGGAACTTAACTTTAAAAAACAAATGGAAATTTAGGATCAGAAGTTGAACACTGATTAATATTCCGGGTTAAATCTTTCTGAGCCAGGGAACAGATGACCCTCGTAGCCCTCCTGTGTGTGGACTTCTATTTCCATGAATGTTGCCTGGCGTTAGTTTTATTGTTGGTGTACAGGGTGTCTGTGTTTTTAAGGATATAAATTCCAACCATGTTTTGTGTGAAGGGTCTCAGTGCATACTGACATTGTGAGTGTCAGTCCCAGATCACTTTAATCAGAGAGTGGATATGCATGATAAAACGGATAAGGGACTTTAATCAAAAAATCCGCTGGCCTGGAAACGTGACGCACTCCGCCAAACACACTTCATCCCACTTTTCTTGTGCCACTGCCAAGATTCTGTTTCATGAATATGCATTGGGCATGATATTACATTAAAATGTGACATTGGTGTATGGGGTGGAGGATTTAGAATTCTCTCCCCCGCCCCAAGATGTATGTATATATCTGTACACACACACACACACACACACACACATGCACGCACGCGCGAGCGCTCACATGTGTGCATTTCTGCAAAGTTTTTGTCAATTGCACCTTCATGTCCCAAGATGATTTTTCCCTTCCCAAAGCTCATTTGGGAGCTGAATATTGAATTTATATAACTTATCATCCTTACAAGAAACTAAAAGTAACACTAGGCAAGAATTTTATCTAAGCTCTACCTATGAGCGTCGATCCAGTTTTCAGCAAGGGTTACATCTTTCCATATAAAATGCTTATTCAAGAGAGAGGGCACAGGCAGGCGATTCTGTGGTTTGTTTCTATTTCAAGGCATTAACGAGTGAGGTATAGTGAGTGTGCGCATGTTTCATCTGCATCACATACCTTTAGAATCAGGGCCAGAGACCCCCATGAAATGCCTGGGGAGCCCTTCAGGAAGAGCAATGTTGGGGCACACATCTGTCTGCTTTGGTGTCCTCAGACTCCAGCTAATGGGCCCTGTCTCCCAGCTCTCCTCTCTGTCTACTGTGTTTTTTCCTCCATCTAGATGGAGGCTCAAAATTTGAGACTTGATCAGAAACAATATCATGCCAAGCAAAGCACACCACTTGCTGGATAAAGTGCATGACACAGATGAAAGATGAATGTATGGTCAGGCCTTGCTTGATATCTTGCAGAGTCCCATCCAGGGAAAAAAATTCTGGGTGGTGTTTGGCAAGCACAGATTCATCTGAAGGAATCAGGGGTTGAATGGCTCCAGAAGGCTATTTGCATAGAAATGGGCTGGTGCCTCACTCCCCAGAGGGCTGGGTGTTCCTCAGCCTCTCGGTGGCACTGGTGGCAAGGGCTAGCACTCTACTCTCCGTAGGCTTCCCAGGCGGGGCTGATGATAAAGAGCCCACCTGCCAACACAGGAGATGTAGGAGTTGCTGGTTCGATCCCTGGGTCAGGAAGATCCCCTGGAGTAGGAAATGGCAACCCACTCCAGTATCCTTGCCTGGAGAATCCCATGGACAGAGGAGCCTGGCAGGCTATAGTTCACAGGGTCACAAAGAGTCAGACAGACCGACGTACACACATGCACATACTCTGTGCTCAGGCCTGTCCGCCTCTGTGGCCTCACGGACGGCAGCCCACCAGGTTTCTCTGTTCATGGAGTTTTCCAGGCAAGGATACTGGAGTGGGTTGCCATTTCCTACTCTAGGGGATCTTCCCAATCCAAGGATTGAACCCAGGTCTCCTGCTTTGCTGGAAAAGGAAATGGCAACCCACTCCAGCATTCTTGCCTGGAGAATCCTAGGGACAGAGGAGCCTGGTGGGCTGCTGTCTATGGGGTCGCACAGGGTTGGACATGACTGAAGCGACTTAGCAGCAGCAGCAGCTCCTGCTTAGCAGGTAGATTCTTTGCCATCTGAGCTACCAGGGAAGATGCAAAAATACTGAATCGCTTTGCTGTACACCAGAAACTTACACAAAATATTTTAAATCAAGTATACGTCAATTAAAAAGTGGTGGTGCTTTCAGGGAAGCCCCTGCAAACATTAATAAATAATTTTCTTGGAAGAATTCCATGTGTGGTCATTTTTCACTCAAAAGGCAAACCTGATTATGGGGCTTGGGTGGTGACAGCTGCAAACCCAGAGTGCACTGCATCTGCCCGCGGTCCCTGGCAGGTAGGCTGACCCTTGCGTTCAGGGTGTGATGTTCTGGTTCTTAACTTTATAAACCATCCCAAGGATCACTTGAAAAAGGGCGGTGCCTGGGAAAGGGAGGGTAGGTCTTCTCATTTACAGCTGGTATTATCATTGGATCCAAATCTCCAAATGCTGCAGCCCAGGGTACGGGCAGGAGGAAGAACAATTCTGACATGCTTGGTGGTAATGAAGCCTTCTGCATTTGCTTATGTCATGTTGACGCCTCATATTGGGTTATATCATGTCATGTTTCATTATTACAGAATTCACAAGACATAGTAGAATAGTGGCAGGAATTTGGGAATTAGGGGAAGAAAATGCACCCACAACCCCACACCTACAGTATATTTTTCTTATCTGTTCCCTGCTGTGGTTTCAGTTAAAAAGCTCCCCCTGTGACTCAGTGTTATTAATTAGGATGGTTGGTTATCTGCGAGAAGCAGATATTTCTAAGATACAGTCACACAGTGTGTGAACGAGGGTATCTGGGGACTCACTCTACTTGAGGAAATAGGACCGTACTTGAAAGTTCCATTATGTGGTGAAGACAAACGCATCTAAAAATAACCCACGGGTCTGATTTTTCCTCCCTCTTCCTATACGGTGGTTATCTGCTTCAGCTTTGGCTTTTCCACGTTTGGGGGTCCTCTAGACATGCACATAATTTCAGCTTTCTAGTTTTCTGCCTGGGCTGCTGATTCGTCTTTAAATTTAATGTCACTGTGGCAGAAACACTTGACATGAAGTCTACCATCTCACGTTTCAGGTGCACAATGCGATATTGTTATTTACTGGCACGGTGCTGCATGGCAGGTCTCCAGAATGTATCCGCCTTGTGTAACCACCCTGCTGTGCCTCCCCTTCCCTCTCCCCAGTCCCTGGCACTCGCCGTTTTATTCTTTGCTTTTATGAGTCTGACTGCTTTGAAACTGCATGTAAGTATACCCTTGCAATATTTGTCCTTCGGTCTCCAGCGTATCTCACTTAGCGTAGCGTTCTCCAGGCACGTTAATGTTTTTTACATATGGCAAGATCACCCTTTTTTGAGGCTGAGTAGTATTCTACTGTATGTATGTATTAACACCTGCAGAGCTCTATACCAAGGTCACAGGTGTGAGGCCTTGTACCATGGCCCCAAAGGCAGAGCCCCACACCAAGATCATCCCTGGAACTGACTGAGCCCCATAGCAACCGTTGCCATGAGCCCTCCTTATCTAAAAATGGACAGCCCCCTGACCCCTTATTAGATAAAAATACCCACCCTAATCAATCACCTAATGCCACCCTTCCAGTAGGAATTTCCTTTGTCTTGAGGCTATAAAAATTGGCTACTAGCCTGAGTGGCCAATTGAGCAGCCATAAAAATTAGCTACTAGTCTCTCCCTGGTCTGTCGGGAGATTGGCCTCTGTGCTGGCAGGGCCCTCATTATCTCTGCTCTCTGTTCTTAGTAAACTCATTCCTTTCTGGAATACTCTGTGTCTGGAAATTCTTTCCCAACCCACTCACAGACCACAACAGTACCACATCTTCCTTATCCATTCATCTGCCAGCGGGTGCTTAGGTTGTTTACACCTCTTGGCCATTATGAAGAGTTTTGCGGTGAATATGGGAGTGTGAGTATCTTTTAGGAGTCCCAATTTCAATTCTTTTGGTTAAATACCCACAAATGAGATGGCTGAATGATATAGTAATTCCATTTTTTAAAAAGAATAAATTTCCATACTTTTCCCATAGGGACTGCATCAATTTTTTCTAGAGGGAAAAATACCAGGACAGAGATCTTTGTCTCTGCAATGCTCAGCAGGGGTGGGAACTACTAAGCAACAAACAGTGGGCTTCCCAGGGGCACTAGCGGTAAAGAACACGCCTGCTAACGCAGGAGATTTCTAAGAGACGCAGGTTCGATCCCTGAGTTGGGAAAATTCCCTCGAGAGGGGTAAGGCAACCCAGTGCAGTATTCTTGCCTGGAGAAGCCGGTGGACAGGGGAACCCGGAGGGCTACAGTCCGTGGGGTTGCACAGAGTCAGACACGACTGAGCACGTCGCACATTCAGTGGGCTACAGACGAGCAGTCCCAGAGGTCATCTGAGGTTTGGGTCAGAGTCCAAGTAGCCCTGTTCATCAGTCCCTCATTGAAAAGAATGACAAGGACATGTGCTCTCTAAGTAAAGAAACGGTCCCATTTTTAAGGGCTCATTTTCAGGAGCAATGTAGAAGGGTTGACTGTGCTGGTCTGGATGGGTTTCAGGGTAGAAAGTGGAGTACAGCTATCTATCTGTTTGTTCCATCACCATCATCAGCCCCCCTGTAACTTTTACCCTCCTCTCCCTGCCATAAGCCCTCATTATTAACCATGTCCAGCTCCCCAGAGGAAATCAGAGAGCCGTGAATGCTGCTCCATGTCAGGCTGTTTGAGTTTGTGCAGCTGAGACACCTGGATCTACATGCTGAGGTTTCTGAGTAGAGTGCCGACCCTCTACGTGGTGCTGAAGAGCCAGGACTCAGCAGTGATCACTGCTTCATTCCTCATTCCTCCCCTAAGAGGGGATATTGGTGGAGGAAGCGAAGAATGCAAGGGCCATAACCAACCTCGGTATGGGCTGTTTGATAAAGCAGTTAGACTTTTCTGGTGAGGTACCCAGCCTCCGCTCCCCACTTTCCTTCCTGAGTCTTAGATGGCTACACCCACAGAAGAGTGGCTGCCTAGCTCACCCACCCAGGTGCAGGCAAGGAGGATCGGAACAGAATAGTAATAAAAATAAAAAAGGCAGACTCAGCTTTGGTCTACTCTCTGCTTAGGGACTAGTGGCACAGAGGGGAACCCATGTCTGTATGCTGACCGTCGTGAGAGGAGCTCCTCCTGTGGGTAAGATTTGGACTGGGAGTGTCCTAGAACCTGATTCATCGAATAAGTGACTCCTCTTTCTTAGAGGCCTAGAGGTGCTCCAGGGAGAAGACAAAAGAAGGGAAGACCATTAAGACAGCAGAAGTTTTCTCTCTAATGTTGTTGGTGTGGTTGCCAGATTTAGCAAATAGAAATACAGGGTGCATGGTTACATTTGAATTCCAAGCATGTTTGTTGAGGGCCTATTTATACTAAAATAATTGTTTATTGCTTATCTGAAATTCATGTCTAATTGGGTGCTATGGACTGAAGTGTGCCCCATCCCTGCAGATTCACCCCCTGAAGCCAAAACCCCAGTGGAATAAATAGTATCATTGGTTGGAGGTGGAGCCTTTAGAAAGTGATCAGGTTTAGGTGAGGTCTTGAAGGTGGGGCCCTCATGATGGATTATAGGAAGAGACAGTTGGACTGCAAGGAGATCAAGCCAGTCAATCCTAGAGGAAATTGGATTGGAAGGACTGATGCTGAAGCTGAAGCTCCAACTTTGGCCACCTGATGTGAAAAACTGACTCTTGGAAAAGATGCTGATGTTGGGAAAGATCGAATACAGTAGGATAAGGGGTTGGCAGAGGATGAAATGGTTAGATAGCATCACTGACTCAATGGACATGGATTTAAACAAGCTCCGGGAGACGGTGAGGGACAGAGGAGCCTGGCATGCTGCAGTCAATGGAGCAGCAAAGAGATGGGCATGTCTTAGCAACTGGAAAATCAAGAGGCACCAGGGCTTTTGCTGTCTTGCTCTCTCTCCCCACCATCTGAGGACATGGCGAGAAGATGACAGTCTCTAAGTCGAGAAGAGAGCCCTCACTGGAAACTGACCACACTGCTATCTTGATTTCGGACTTCTAGCCTTTAGAACAAGGAGAAAATAAGTGTTGTTTAAACCCCCGGTCTATGGCATTTGGTTATGGCCATCCAAGTTGACTGAGATACTGGGCATCCTATATTTTGTCTGGAAACCCTAATTGTTGGTTTATTCTTTTTTGGTTATACTTAGCATTTCCAACACTACCTTTGGCTGCCCAAAGGTGATTTTGGCTGGGAAAGTTGGCTAAGGTAAGAGATAGGGAAATGGAAAGATACCGAGACGTTTCCTGCCCAAGTGTTACTAATTCTTGGGAAATTGCAGAAAAACAAGGCACAGGCTGCTTTTGTTGCTTCCTAGCTGAGAGGGGCAAAAATGCCTTTTCAGTGACCTAAACTGCTGTCATCCAAGACGGCCTGGCAGTCATGGGTGGGAAGTTTTCTAAAATATGTGTATGAGTCTACCCACTATTTCCCTTATGATCCAAATGTCCACATCTGTTTGCATGAGAATGAAGTAGCTATGTTGGCAATTTCTGGGTGAAGAATAAAGGGAGCTTAAAGATCAGTCATAGGAATTCCGTGGTGGTCCAGGGGATGGCAACTCACACCAGTATTCTTGCCTGGAGAATTCTGTGGGCAGGGGAGACTGGTGGGTTTTCCATGGACAAAGAATCGGACACAACTGATAAGCTAACACTTTCACCAGTGGTTAAGAATCCACCTTGCAACGCAGGGGTTGTGGCTTTGATCCCCGTTTCAGGGAACTAAGATCCCACATGTGGAAGAGCAACTAAGCCTGCGTGCTGTAACTCAAGAGTCTGTGCACTATAACAAAAGATTATGCACGCTGCAAGTAAGACATGATCTGTTCAGTTCAGTTCAGTCGCTCAGTCGTGTCCAACTCTATGCGACCCCATGGATGCAGCACGCTAGGCTTCCCTATCCATCACCAACTCCTGGAGCTTGCTCAAACTCATGTCCATCGAGTAGGTGATGCCATCCAACCATCTCATCCTCTGTTGTCCCATTTTCCTGCCTTCAATCTTTCCTATCATCAGGGTCTAGACCGGATACAGTCAAATAAGTATTTAAAAAAAACACACAGTCACAATTAGGGCCAGTGAGATGCTTCTGTACCAGTCTTGAGGGCTTCATTATAGTCCCTTTCTCAATACTAGGAAGTACTTGGCCCTTGTGTGAAAGTCGAGAGTCCTTGGGAGGAAGACCTGGTTCCTCATGGGCTGCTTAGGGGATATTTGACAAGTTACTTCTCCCTCCTGAGCCTCAGTATCCTTTTCTGTTAAATGGGGTTGAAACAGAGAGGACTATTGAGAAGATTAGATTCTGGATGGGAGGCATAGCCTGGCACTCAGTCGGTCTTCAGTAACTCACAGTCATTATTTTTATTCAAATCATCTGTGTCCCAGTTGTAAATACACCAGCCAGTAGCTTCGGATCATTAAGAGCACTTACAAATAAAGACATTTTCCTCTGAAGTAGAAGGTTATGTCATGGCAAATAAATATTGTATTGATAGCATTAATAATAAAAAGTGCAAATGTGACTATAAAGCAGGGTAATGGATCTGACTTAGCCATGCAGGTTTCCAAGTGGGTTTGGGGAATCTATTTGATTTGTGGGGTTTTATGCTAGGCAGTCACAATAGATAATCCTTGTATTAACTGGCTCCCTCATCAGAGCTATGGGAACTATGCAAAGCACACTGCAAGAACGGCTTCAGTAGGGGATGATCCTTCCTTGCGGATCGCTGCTGAGAGGTGTTAACTGTTGCACAGCTGTCTGGGTGGCCTGGGGTTTCTTGGTGTAGCTTTTCAGAAGTGGGTGCTATTTGCCTGGGTCTGAAAACAACCCTTTTCCTAAGTCACTTGTATGTGTGGTCTTATCAGCTCTGACTCAAGAAAAGTGCAAAGTGATCTGGAAACACTGGGAGCTTGGGGAGACTCAGGCATTACCTTCCCCCAGAGAACTGGGCAGTGACTTGCCCAAGGCCACATTGAGGCTAATGTGAATCTCTGAAGCTGTTCTATAAGCATTAAACTTTGACTTTCAAAAGAAATTGCTCATTTCTTTTCTCTGTCTCCCTGACCACGGGAAACCTTGGTCATCCCCTCTCTCTACCATGTGGAAAACACACAACTTGAGCTAGGTATCAGTTATTATGGTTGACTCCCAGCATCTATTCCACCCCAAATGGGTAGTGGGAGCCACCTGGGTTAGTCAGAGCAATCAGTGCTGGCTGCAGATAGCTAGTAGCAGATAAACCCCAGTGCTCAGTGGTTTGATACAATACAACGTCAACGATGTCTAGGACAGTGCGTGGCCTTTCACCAAATGGTTCAGGAATCTGGACCTCTATATCCTAGGGTGTTTGTCATCTTATAGGGCCTGAGCTGCTGGTGAGAAAAAGCATGAGGACCACATAGGACATTTTAAGGACAGGCCTGGAAGTGGCATCACTTTTCTCACATTTTATCGGTATGTGAGCCAGGCAAATGGTCCTGTCTGAACTGTAAGAGAGGCTGGGAAATGGCAGTCTTCATGGATAGCCAGGAGGGTGAATGGGATTAGAAAATATCAACCAGCATTCTCCTACAGCATCCGAGGTCATCCCTTCCCCCTTGCCAGCGGGGGTTCAGGATGGGGAACACGTGAATACCTGTGGTGGATTCATGTTGATGTATGGCAAAACCAATACAATATTATAAAGTAATTAACCTCCAATTAAAATAAATAAATTTATATTAAAAAAAAGAATGAGTATGAAACTCAGAGTATATGTATGGACTGGTGAAAGCTGGGTGTTTTGGGAAAGGTTCTTTCTTACCCAAGGAGATGAGCCCGTTTCTTTCTTTGGAGAAATCCCCAGATCGGCTGCATCCTTGGTTTCTACCTGCCTGAAGAAGCTACACTCTCGTGGAAAAGGGCCAAATAGAGGGAATCTTGGAGCAGAAACAATCCTCTAACATACGGTGACTGGAGCTGGCCCTGTTGCTAGACCTTTGCTGCTGGGGCATAATCCATCGTTTCATTGCTGAAGCCAGCTTGAATCTGACCATGCTGTTACTTGTGACTGAGATCATCTAACGGGTAGCAGCTATGGGGACAATTCCCTGATGCAGTGTCCAAACGCAAGCAAAAGATGTCAACATTATTTAATAAACTGGATCGTTACAGGCAGCCAGTGCCCAACACTCAGGTCGGACTCAAAAGCCCAGAGGCAGCTTGGGAAAGGGAATAACCAGGGCTCCAGCGTCAGAAAGACCAGGATTCAAGATTCTAACTTGACTGCTTGAGCTGCTCTGCAACCCCGGGCAAGTTACCTACCTTGTCTGAGCCTTTTTTCTTCCCTCCCTAGAGTCCCAGTGCTTTCCTTGCCAAGCAGTTGGAATTCTGTTAGTGCTGGCCCACAGATGGCGTTTAATGGCTGATAACTACTTTTTCACTTGGACTGACTTGCTCAGGGAAGAAAGTACCTATTTCTTCATTGTGTAAAGTTTTTGGCCTCCTCTGTACAGACAGCCTAGGGGAGGGGGTTCCGTGTCTAAGATTCTACTTTAACATGGCAGCTGGGGCGGACCCTCCATTATTCATTTTCTGCAGTAATGGGCTCATTATATGTCTTTTCAGGCAACTCCATGGATTCTGGAGTGAAACCAAACACCACTTCTCCAGCGGTTATTTTCTTCCTCGAGATGCTTACACTTTTTGGAGCTAATGCCAAAACATCCAGCGAGGCTCTCAGATCCTTTTTGGAAGAAGACAGGATATAAATCATTAATAAGTAAATAAATAAGTAACCATGTGATTCTGTCAATTTGGGAGGGAGAAAAATCAGTCAAGCCAGAGTTTGCTGTCATGTAGACCCTGGATTGACTGAATTATGAACGTTTTTGGGGAGGGGAGAAAGGGCATGAGTGTTGACATCGTGCTACTCCCTGACAAGGAAGTTTGAGAACAAAACTTAGAAAAAAACAAGGAGGAGAAAGTTAGTCCAAGTGAATGCCTCATTTTCCCTTCTGCAGTTAACAAAGGCACAGGGATGAAGTCCTGTGTGGGCACAGAATGGGTGCCAATAGAATATCTCCACCTCTTTTTTCCCCTTCTAAAAAATTAAAATTCAGCATCATATATGTGTTTCTTGCCGTGCTGTGCTAAAGTCATTCCAGTCATGTCCAACTCTTTGTGACCCTATGGACTGTAGCCCGCCAGGCTCCTCT
Source organism: Redunca redunca (assembly GCA_006410935.1). Taxonomy (NCBI): domain Eukaryota; kingdom Metazoa; phylum Chordata; class Mammalia; order Artiodactyla; family Bovidae; genus Redunca; species Redunca redunca. The sequence continues at coordinate 640,863 of SJYQ01000463.1, forward strand.
GTCTATAAGATTCTCCAGGCAAGAATACTGGAGTGGGTTGCCATGCCCTCCTCCAGGGGATCTTCCCGACCCAGGGATCAAACTCCCATCTCTTACATCTCCTGCGTTGGCAGGGGGGTTCTTTACCACTAGTGCCACCTACCTCAATACAAATTATTTCTACAATTAAGTTCAGTTCAGTTGCTCAGTCGTGTCTGACTCTTTGCAACCCCATGAATCGCAGCACGCCAGGCCTCCCTGTCTATCACCATCTCCCAGAGTTCACTCAAACTCACATCCATAGTCGGTGATGCCATCCATCCATCTCATCCTGTCGTCCCTTTTTCCTCCTGCCCCCAATCCCTCCCAGCATCAGGGTCTTTTCCAATGAGTAGTAATTCTAATTTTAAATTTGAAAGCCCCTAATATTCAAAGAGTTGCCCAATTCTCTTTTATAAAGGGGTAAGGGCTTTTTCACTGAAGAGATGATTTTACATTCCTGTGGACTTAAAAAAAAACAATAATGACTTCATTATTCCCTTTTTAACACTCTAGCATAATTACATACATAGAAATAAGTAGAATTCCTTCATTTTGGTGTAGAGTACTGGGAGTTTCGACACATGTAGGCAGTCATGCTTCACCAACACAAAGATATGGAGGTCAATTTCTAGCACACAAAAATTTTCATGTCCCTTTGCTGTGAACCCTCCTCTCCCTTCCCAGCTCCTAGTAACCTCAGATCTGTTACTGCCCCTGTGGTTCTTGTCTGTGAAAGGATGCTGTATAAATGGAATCCTACAGAATATCGCCTTTTGAATCTGACTTAGGTCACTTGGCACAGTGCTTTGGAGATTCACCTATGCCGCTGTAGGTACAAGGGCTGTTTTATTCCTTTTTCACTGATTAATACTGTTTTAAACGCCACGTTCTCCTTGAAGTCTTGGTGAGATGTCTAACCAGTAACCCACCCCCAAACCCTGACCAAGGACCCACCAGACCTCGTTATTTTAGGGAAGACATTATTTGCCCAGTTTTCCCCACCTTTCTGTACCCATGCTCTTTGATATGTTCTTTGAGGTGCCCCCAGTGAAAGCAGAGAACATGTTCCCCCTCTTAACTTTTATCTCAGACAGGTGATTTTCTTTGTCTAAGAGAATGAGGTGGATGCAGCCAAGCCCCACTTCTGAGTCTGAGCTTTTAAAGGTGTTGAGGTCTCACTTGCCTTTGTGGTTCTGCCATCCTCATGGGAGGTACCTGCCCAAGCTGCCCTCTGGTCTCAGACAGAGGAAGAGAGACCCAGGGAGCAGCACTGCCTCTCTTAAGCTCAAGCAAGAGGAGCCACCTGCAGCTGTGTGAGCAGCAGTCAGCAAGTGTGGTCTGTTACACAGCTGTGGTTGACTGATACCCCCCCTGCCTTTGCATCACAGAGAGCTGCTTGGGAAGAAAGAAACTGCTGCTTCTCACATGGCCAAAGGCACCCCAGAGTCATTTCACTTCTTTAAGGCTCAGCTCAGAGTTCTTCCTGTTCCCTAAAGCCTTCCCTGATTAGTCTGATTCTGATGAATTTCTCCTACCTCTCATCTCCATAGCTCTTTGTACTTTCAACCAAGAATTTATCTGGGTTCTGCTTTATGAGCTTGTGAAGGACCTTTGCACTTCTGTTCCTCTTAGCCTGGATCTTGGCATGATGGGCTCATTACTGTTAAGTCGGTTTAGATGTCACCTCTTCAGAGAGACCTCTTCTGACCCCCATGCCACCCCCCAATCTAAGGCAGCCCCTTCACTCCCTGTCTACTGTATCTCTTTGCTTAAGACACCCATCACTTTCTGGAATCATCTGCATTTTTCCATGGATGCGCTTGTTAAATGTGCTGGTTGTAAACTCCTGGGTGGCCTGGACTCAGCTGAGGTGGTTCCCACTGTATCCCCAGCACTTAGAGCAAAGGGGGTACCTTAGCAGGGGCACTTTACTGAATGAATGAGTGATGACCAAAGCTTTCATGCCTGTCTGCTGCCCGCCAGCTGCCTTTCTCTAGAGAACTGATCATGTCTGCAAATCAAAAAGGACCAGACTCATGCTGTTATACACTTAGGGCTTGACCACTGATCTCTCTGTCTGTCCTCTCAACATGCTGCTTCCTGGCCTCTTCCTTGCATGGAACATTTAGTTTCTCCCATCTTCACCCTGATGCCTCCTCTCCTCCTTCTCCCCCTTATAATTAAGAAATAATTCACTTATCAAAAATTCATCCATTTAAAGCATACCATTCAATGGTCATAGTAAATTTATAGAGTTGTCCAACCATCACCACAGTTAAAGTTAACAACATTTCATCACCAAAAATAACTTCCCCCCTCCCATGAGCAATCCCATACTCTTAACTGTAGGCAGCCACCGGCCTGCTTTCTGTCTTTGTAGATAGGCCTAGTCTGGGCATTCCCTATGAATGGAATCATACAGCACGTGGTTTTGTGATGGGTTTCTTTTACTAAGTCTCAGGTTTGCAAGGCAATCACATACTCTTAACCGTAGGCAGCCACCAGTCTGCTTTCTGTCTCTGCAGATAGGCCTAGTCTGGGCATTCCCTATGAATGGAACCATGAGGCACGTGGTTTTGTGATGGGCTTCTTTCATTAAGCCTCAGGTTTGCAAGGTCCATCCTCACCGAAACTTGAGTCAGGGCTTCATTCTGTCTTAGTGCTTGATAGAGTGTTCCTTTGCAAGGATAGACCACGTTTTGTTTATCCAGTCACCACTCAATAGCCACTTGGGCTGTTTCCACTTTCAGGCTATAGTGAGACAGCCTGTTTGAGGTATTTTTTGTGGTGGAAAGTTTTCATCTCTTGGGTGAGAGCCAGGTCTCTAGCTCTGCACCCTACCCTGACTTTTGCCTTCACCTCTTCTGCTAGCATTTACTTATGAATCCATTACAATGATGCTGCCAATAGTGATGACAATGATGATGATGATGATGATAGGAGTCATCAACTCTTTCTCAGCATTTGCTTTGTGCCAGACACACTTTAAAGCAGCTTACACGTGTTCATTGGTCCATCAGAACAACTCCGTGCTCATTGTTTCTGTTCATTCGCTAAGTCGTGTCTTTGCGACCCCATGGACTGCAGCACACCAGGCTCCCCGGTCCTACATTATCTCCCGGAGCTGGCTCAGATTCAGGTCAGTGCTTATAGCTGGGTTGCTATTCCCATTTCCCAGATGACAAAACTGAGGCATAAAGTTGCTAAGCCATCAGCCCAGGGTCACGGTGCTAGGATGTGTCAGACTCTGGTTGACTCTGGCTCAGCACAGGAATCTACCACCCTCAGAGGTGATGCCCCTTGTCTGACCTGGCCCTGGGAACCTTGACCTCTTCTGCACCTGCCCTTTGGATGGCTCTCCATGCACCCTGTCCCAGCCTGATATGACATCTCCTTGCTCTGAAAGTGAGCTCTTGAGGGCAGGAACTGGGTCTCTTTCATGTCTGTGTTCCTGTACATTTTTCACACTGCCTGGCACATAAGTAGAGACTTGAAAAATAATCATTTAATTGAAAATAATTCAATTAAATGCATAAAACATTCCTCAGTGTAAGCCATGTATTAATATTTGCTGACTCAGGAGAGACAAGTACAAATGACAGGGATGAGATCTTTCCAGATGGGAGGGGAGGGGTCCTGGGCATGGATTCTGGGGCTAACTGAGGATGAAAATTGTTTCCTCTTTTCTCCCTCCCCCCTTTTTTATGGTTTTCAATAACTCTGAATTCTGCTATAGTTATTTCCCTTAAACCCCCAATATGAGTCACACACAAAAATAAAACATCTGATTTCACATACAAATGAATGCCCAAATCAATGAGGTTACCCTCACCAGTCTTACACATGGTAAAAAAAAAATGAATTAGGGAAAGAACACTTGGAAAAAGAAATATTAAGATCCTCTGTCAGTGACATCAGCAAATTCCATCTCCATCTCCAGGTTCAATCCCTGCCCCCTATATGTCCAGAATGGTAATAATGTCGGATAATAACTGACATTGTGCAGAGCCCTGTAGCCCCAGAGTTTACAAAATCCTCTTATTGAAATAATCATCTCCCAGATCCTCTAAAGCTCATCTTTATCACCTTCCCATTTCTGAGGCTGAATTCCTCCAGCAGGGCTGAACTGCTCACAAGATCCTGTGCAAGTTTCATTCTCTCTGGTCCCTAGATTGCTGTGCCTGCTGGGACTGCTGGCCTCACAGGTTCATTTCCCTTTGTGCCTATCAGTCCTCCATTTTAGCTTAGTTAACCCTTCCTCCAGGAAGCCTTCCTGGACTCCTCCATAGGGGTTCGTGTCCCTCAGTGCTCAATAAGCTCCTTGTAGCCTCTGTCCACCATCAACACTGTTCTATGACCATTTTCACCACCAGACTGTGCACTTCTGAATACAGAGACCGTTTGCACATGAAACAGAATTGTTGTCATTCAGTCACTCTGTCGTGTCTGACTCTTGGCACCCCCATGGACTGCTGCATGCCAGGGTTCCCTGTTCTTCAGTATCTCCCAGAGTATGCTCAGACTCATATCCATTGAGTCGATAATGCCATCCAACCATCTCATCCTCTGCCACTCTTTTCTACCCCAGCCCTCAATCTTTCCCAGAATCAGACTCTTTGGATTAGGTGGCCAAAGAATTGGAGCTTCAGCATCAGTCCTTCCAATGAATATTCAGTGTTGATTTCCTTTAGGATTGACTGGTTTGATCTCCTTGCGGTCCAAGGGACCTTCAAGAGTTTTCTCCAGCATCATAGTTTGAAAGCATCAATTCTTTAGCACTCAACCTTCTTTATGGCCCAACTCTCACATCTGTACATGACTACTGGAAAAACCAGACCTTTGACTATATGGACTATAGAACAGAATAGATGTCCAATAAAAGGGCATTTAGTGAATGACCGGATGACAAAATCACACAGCATGACTCTAACACATCTCTCTGGACAGGTGAAGAAAGGAAGGCTCAGAGAGGGCAGGGCATTGGGAGCTTTGCAGATTCTCTCCAGGATGGCTTTAGCTCAAGAATCAGGATTTTTCTTTTCTTTGCTGTTTGGGCAGCTGGGCTGACCCTCTCAGGCCACAGCTGTCTCTGAGAGGCTCATTTGAGTTGCCGTGATGGGATCCACCCAAAGAATCTCTGATTCCTTTAAGCTTCTGTGGGCGTGGAGACCATGTACCAAATTGAAACACACATTAAAAGAATTTTGTGGGTTGAGCCAATCACGGAAAAAACTACTGTACAAATACTGTCAAATGGGGCATGTATTTAAGAGGTTAGACAAAATATCTCCTTGCCTTTTTTCTTTAGTTCTCTTTTTATAGTCCACTGCAAAACAACAATGGATAAAAGGGTGCAGAGAATGCATGTATATTTTCTTTTCTTTCTTTCTTTTTTTTTTTTACCTTTCCCTAAGGAGCTTCTGTGCTACCCACACTAATTGTAGGTTTTTCTGAAAATGCAGCATGAATCATTTATAAATAAAGAGACTTTAAAATCCCTAAAAGACTCCCCGAGGTATTCAGTATTTCAGCATAAAATAACTGTTAAATGGAGTTATTCTGAATTAGCTTTTACTGGAAAATGGTGAAAATAAAGTTTTCTCTTCACTGTGACTGTTGCAGTAATTCTTTTACACAGCCACCCAGGGTAATTGACAAGCCATTTCCATAATTCAGGTTTTAGCCCAGCCATCCCCTGAAATGGCTAGTCTCAGAGAAATGGGGGTTTCCAAGAAAGAGACCTCTCACACTGGCCAAGAAGGAAGCCAGCTCAGGGTCCTTGCGGGGAGACCTGAAACAGCTGTCAAAACTCAAGTCCAGTTGCAGACATTGTCTCTTGTGGGTAGGGAAAGAGCAACACCTTCAGATTTCAAAACACCAGTATTCTAAGCAAGCCCAGCTCCGTCTCTTGTAGGCTGTGTGACCTTGGGGGAGTTGCTCAACCTATCTATTATTAAGATAATAATAATTCTTATTCTGTGGAGTTGTTATGGAAATTTGAAGCAAAATGTATAAATGCCCAGAACAAAATAGAAGATGAAAGCGGCAACTATAATTCATTAATAACAAGGATGCCACTGCTTGTACATTGAGTGGGCCTTGAACACAAGTGCTGAAGGGCCATCTCAGGGCCTTGCCTCCTCTCTGCCTTGCTGGTCATCTGAATGCCCTCACGCCTTCAGCCTTCTTCATCCATTGGTTGACTGGTTAGCTTGCTCTGCAAATATTTTCAGTATATGATCTTATGCCACGTGCTGTGTACAAAGGACAGGGGGTCTGAAAGTGAATTAGATTACGGGGCAGGAATTTAGTCTAAGGAGGAAAAGGGTGAGCCAAGGACAGTTATGTACTGGATACAGTGACGGTGCAAAGAAACAGAGGTCATTCCACCTGGAAATGGTGGGGTGGGGGGGTGCAGGTCAGGGATGGTTTCACAGGTGGAGGGTAGGTCCTAGAGCTGACCCTTGAGTGTGAGGGTTTTCCAGATGAGAAGGAGGCGGGGCAAGGCAGCCACCATCCCGTAGGATGGATGTTCTCTGAGGTCAGGGACTATGTCCGTCTGATTGTCCCCCATCCCTGTCCTTGTCACATACCTGATTCAGAGCAGGCTTTCCACGTGTGTTTTGTTGAGGGGATCAGTGAGTTCCAGGCACCGGGGGCAGAGGAAGCCAGGACTTGGAGACGGAAGAACTGGTGGGGCAGCTGGTGTGTCTGGGGATGGTCATTAGCCGAGTAAGGTGGAGAGGGGCGGAAGAGCAGGAGCGATGGAGATGGGCCAGGGCCAGGTGAGAAAGGGCCTTTGCTGTCCGGCTGAGAGCAGGGAGGAGGCACCGAAGGGTGTGACCGAGCAGAGCCACGTGCATGCACTCTCCTGCCTTTGGGCGAATCCTCTTCAGTAAACTGGCAGGAGGAGGGCTCAGAGGCTGGAAATCGGCAAGGATTTGACAGGTGCCTTTGGAGTCATCCTTTTGCTGTCCTGGCTCGGCACCCAGTCAGAGGTCAGTTTTGATCCTAGGTATAAAATTATGCAGAGAAGATTCCAGTACTACTCAGCAATTGATTGACAAATTGTCCTGTCACTCAAACACTTCTTCCACTTATCATAAAGAGGCAAAGAAAATTATCTGTTCAGTGCATGCAGGAAAGAAAGCGCGCTCATTAACCTCTGGATGCTGAGATCGGAAATGTGTGCGGCTTCAAGGAATAGAGATCCTTCAAGAAAGACGTGAGGAGGAAGCCAGGGACCAGGTACGTGCGTGCTTCTGTGTACACATTACTCTCTCTATTTATATGCACATGTGGCCCACACATCTGGTCTCCACGATCCACTGCAGAAACACACTAACCTAAACACACCCCCACACCCCCACGCTCACCAGCACGCATATATCTTGCAAAGGGTGTAGCTACTGCATAAGTTTTCACCTCCAAAGAGTGTGTACACATAAAGACAGATGCTTGCGTACCAGTGTTTTACAATGGGAGCTGGCTGCCAGCTGTTGGAACTCGGGACCCATCTGAAAACATGGCACTTTTTGGAGAGCTTTGTAAAGAATCCATCTATTTTCGGATTCCTCTTGAAGACAGCTCAGATTTTTCTAAATAGAGGCATTGGTCAGGAAGGATGGCGAAAGTCCCCAGTGACAGATAGACATGCCATCACAGTGTGCTTAGTCAGGGTTCTCCAGAGAAAAAGAGCCAATAGAACATTGTGTATCTCTCTCTAGCAATGTAGTTTGTTTTCAGTCGCTAAGTTGCGTCCGACTCTTTGCAACCCCGTGGACTGCAGCACACCAGGCTCCTCTGTCCTTCACCGTCTGTGGAGTTTGCGCACACTCATGTGCGTTGAGTCAGTGATGCTGTTGAACTATCTCATCTGCTGCTGCCCTCTTCTCCTTTTGCCATCAATCTTTCCCAGCATCAGGGTCTTTTCCAGTGAGTCAGCTCTTCCTGTCACATGACCAAAGTTTTGGAGCGTCAGCTTCAGCATCAGTCCTTTTAATGACTATTCAGGACTAATTTCCTTTAGGGTTGACTGGTTTGATCTTGCTGTCCATGGGACTCTCAAGAGTCTTCTCCAAAACCCCACTCAACAGTGTCATGTCTTCAGTGCTCAGCCTGCTTTATGGTCTGACTCTTACATCCATATGTGACTACTGGAAAAACCATAGCTTTGACTATATGGACCTTTGTAAGCAAAGTGATGTCTCTGTTTTTTAATAAGCTGTCTAGGTTTGTCGTGGCTTTCCTTCCAAGGAACAAGAGTCTTTCAATTTCATGGCTGCAGTCACTATCCATGGTGATTTTGGAGCCCAAGAAACTGTCACTGCTTCCATTTTCCCCCATCTACTTGCCATGAAGTGATGGGGCTGGATGCCATGATCTTAGTTTTTTGAATGTTAAGTTTTAAGCCAGTTTTTTCACTCTGTTCTTTCACCTTCATCAAGAAGTTCTTCTTCACTTCTTCTGCCAGTAGAGTGCATCTCCCTTGAAACATATCTATTATGAAGTTTTGCCTAAGGTGATTAGGTAACTGAAAAGTCTCACCACCTGCCATCTGAGAGCTGGGCACTCAAGAAAGCTGGTGGTCAAGGTTTAAGGCCTGAGGGCTGGAAGGTCTACGCTGGAGGCTCCAGGGCGGGTCTGAGAGCAAACCCAATCTCCACCTCCTTTTCGTTCTGCTCAGGCCCCCGGCGGGTTGGACGAGGCCCACCCACATTGGCAGAGGGTCCTCTGCTTTACCTGACCACCCATTCAATTCTCATCTCTTTTAGAAATACCCTCACAAACACACCTGTGTTCTGGGTGTCCTGTGGCCCAGTCAAGCTGACACAGAAACCATCACGCTCATAAAGTCACAATACCTGCTCTTTCCTCTTGACCACATGCCCTGTGCTGACATCAGGCTTGGGCCCTTTACATGCATCCTCCAGAACCCCAATGATAAACTTCATGAAATACATATCGTCTCATTTTACAGGTTAGAGACTGAGGCTTGGAAAGATAGCCCTGTGACTTGGCCGAGGTCACAGAGGGAGAAAGTAGCTGGGATCCATAGGCTTCTTCCACCATAAAAATCTATCTATAGTGCCCTTTTGCTCTCTGTTTTTTATTGTTAAGTACTTAAACTTCTGGAAGAAGCACAAGCTGGAATCAAGATTGATGGGAGAAATATCAATAACCTCAGCTATGCAGATGACACCACCCTTATGGCAGAAAGTGAAGAGGAAATAAAAAGCCTGTTGATGAAAGTAAAAAAGGAGAGTGAAAAAGTTGGCTTAAAGCTCAACATTCAGAAAATGAAGATCATGGCATCTGGTCCCATCACTTCATGGCAAATAGATGGGGAAACAGTGGAAACAGTGTCAGACTTTAGTTTTTGGGCTCCAAAATCACTGTAGATGGTGACTGCAGCCATGAAATTAAAAGATGCTTACTCCTTGGAAGAAAAGTGATGACCAACCTAGACAGCATATTCAAAAGCAGAGACATTACTTTGCCAACAAAGGTCCAACTAGTCAAGGCTATGGTTTTTCCACTGGTCATATATGGATGTGAGGGTTGGACTGTGAAGAAAGCTGAGTGCTGAAGAATTGATGCTTTTGAACTGTGGTGTTGGAGAAGACTCTTGAGAGTCCCTTGGACTGCAAGGATATCCTAGCAGTCCATTCTGAAGGAGATCAGCCTTGGGTGTTCTTTGGAAGGAATGATGCTAAAGCTGAAACTCCAGTACTCTGGCCACCTCATGTGAAGAGTTGACTCACTGGAAAAGACTCTGATGCTGGGAGGGATTGGGGGCAAGAGGAGAAGGGGACAACAGAGGATGAGATGGCTGGATGGCATCACCGACTCGATGGACGCGAGTCTGAGTGAACTCCGGGAGATGGTGATGGACAGGGAGGCCTGGCGTGCTGCGATTCATGGGGTCGCAAAGAGTCGGACACGACTGAGCGACTGAACTGAAATTAAACTCCTATTAGCACATTTCACCCTCATACGAGTAATGGGAGGTAGGCCTTAGCCATTCAGTTCAGTTCAGTTCAGTTCAGTCGCATAGCCGTGTCCTTTGTGACCCCATGGACTGCAGCATGACAGGCCTCCTCGTCCATCACCAACTCCCGGAGTTTACTCAAACTCCTGTCCATTGAGTTGGTAATGCCATCCAGCCATCTCATCCTCTGTCATCCCCTTGTCCTCCTGCCTTCAATCTTCCCCAGCATCAGGGTCTTTTCAAATCAATCAGCTCTTCGCATCAGGTGGCCAAAGCATTGGAGTTTCAGCTTCAACATCAGTCCTTCCAAAGAACATTCAGGACTGATGTCCTTTAGGATGGATTGGTTGGATCTTCTTGCTGTCTTTTATTCAAATATTTACTGAACCAGGCACTGTGTTGGTTTGGGGAATCAGCCAATGAGTAGAGGCGACTGAACCCCAGACTCAGTCTAATAGGAGACTACAGAGCATGGGCAGCTTAGGAAGGAGTCTTGCAGGTGATAATATACGGGATGGAGAAGAAGAAAGAACAGCTAGAGGGAAGGATGTGTCCTGGGATTTCTTTTAGACGGCGGCGGTGGGTAGTCAGAAAAAAACCTTGCTGATGAGATGCTTTTGTTGTTGTTTAGTCCATTAGTCACGTCTGTCTGACTCTTTGCGACCCCATGGACAGAGCCTGCCAGGTTCCTCTGTCCACGGGATTTTCCAGGCAAAAATACTGGAGTGGGCTGCCATTTCCTTCTCCAGGGGATCTTGCCCACTCAGAGATCGAACTTGCATCTCTTACATTGACCCACAGTTTCTTTATTGCTGAGCCATGTGGGAAGCTCCTGATGAAGTGATAGTTAAGTTGAAAATTCAGAGGAAGGAAGAGAATTGCAAATGAGGAAAAGAACATTTGGAGAGAACTGACCCAACCGTGATCACACGGCCCCTTGGCACTGGGGTTGGTCTCAGAACAAAGTCTTAACTCTCACCAGCACAGCTGCCCCTTTCAAGCACTGGTACGCAGAGCTGATAGAATTCTCTGCTTGCTTTGAGCTGCTGGGACAGATAGAAGGACAGCTGATTTCCTGAGATGGGCCACGCATCCTCAGGTCCCAATAACAGGCTCAGATAGTTTTTCTTGGGGTGAAACATTCTCATCTTTTCTTCCCATCTCACCTTGGTCATCTCCCCCTCAACCTTTGGTTGCAAAAGATAGCAGAGTCTAGGCCACCCTACCAGCTTCCCTGGTGGCTCAGTGGTAAACAATCTGCCTGCTAATGCAGGAGATGGATGTTTGATCCGTGGGTCAGGAAGATCTCCTGGAGAAAGAAATGGCAACCCATTCCAGTATTCTTGCCTGGGAATTGCCATGGACAGAGAAGCTTGGCAGGCTATAGTCTATGAGGTCGCAAGAGAGTCAGACATGACTTAGCTACCAAATAACAACAGGTCTGAATAGGAATGAACGAGTCCTACTACTCTCCCTTCTGTCCCCAAAGCCCACTGTTTAAAACATGTCTTTCTGCCAGTGGCTGAGTAGGTTGAAATCTTTGAAACCCTGAGTGTTCTGTAAGATCCAAATAATTCCCTGTAAATCAAAGTACTTGGCATGCTGACTGCAAAGCCTGCAGCTTTTTTTTCCTAAGGTAATCTCTAGAAAGTAGTTTGTACTCATGTTTCCACAGTGATTAAATATGCAAAGTAATTTTCACGATTTTCACCGCGTTCTGAACCAAATCAGATTCCGTTCTGCTCCTCTTTGTACAAAGCCACTTATTGGATCAGATTCCAAAACAAATCCCCCCGAATTTGGCGGATCATCATTTTAAAAGGGGGCTTGTTAAGGTAATCATTAAATTAAACCACCCCTTTAAGAATATTTAGATCTGGTCTGCCAAGCGGAACGGTCTAATGGTTTTTAAATTAGAAGCTGCAGAATGCTGGTGAATTTTCTTTTGTGGGTCAAGTGGGTATTAACAAATGCTAAGACTGTTCTCTCTTTTATCATCACCTTGAAATCTATAAAGAAGAGCAAAGAGTGGGAAGGACCCGAGAAGAAAGGCAGGGTGGGGACTGAACATCTGCTTGCTGGTACCCAGGGTGGGTCAGTTGCAGAATGAGGCAGGAGCAAGCATGAGACGATGCTACTAGTCATCTCTTTACACTTGATCTTGAGAGAGACCGAAGCCTGAATCCACTGGCAAGAGCAGATACCCAGGGCATGCCCTGACTTCTGCAGGCTTCAGCCACTCATGGTCAGACCTTCCGACCACAGAGCTTGGACTGATGCCTGTGGCCAGGAGACTTTTTAAAAAGCCGATCACTGTTTGTCTGCCTTTCCAGGGAGGTTGACACAGAGTCCCGAAGAATGCAGAAGCAGGAGCGCCTTGTCGTCACATCTGTAAGGTTCTCAGGGAGCTGTGACTCTCATCCACTTGTTTCACTTGCCCTTTCTGGGGCTCTTGGCTTCCTGGCAGCACCTGGATCCCAGGTTAACATGACCCAGGACCGGGGCCCAAGAGCAGCAGGGTTTACCTGTGGCTAATTCAAGCAGACTCTGAGCTGGGATTTAGGGGTCACTGAGGGAGACCTTCATGCACCTTGCTTGTGAGCCCACCTCCAAGAGTCTGAATTCATCTGGGGTGGGGCCCAGAGCTGCTTTTGCTTTTTTTAAAAAAAAATTTTCAGATAATTATAATGTGCATCCAGGGTTGAAAACTATTCAATTTAGAAAAAAGGCAATTCTCACACAGAACTCTAAACAGATCGGGGTCCTGTGTGGATGGGAGTTTCAGTTAAACCAGAGGGTTGGTGACCTAAGGCCCCTGGGCCAAGTGTACCCTGTGCTGGTCACCAGTTCTGTATGACTCCGGTGGCTCAGTGGTAAAGAATAGAACTTTCCCATATCAAGAGATACATTCACCTTCTGAATTTCTTTCCATCCATTTAAAAAGGTACAAAGCAGGGTTTCCCAGGTGGCTCAGTGGTACAGACTCTGCCTGTCAAGCAGGAGACGTGGCTTCTGTGGGGTGGCAGAGTCAGACAGGACTTGGTGACTAAATGGCAGCAGCAGAGCTAAGAATAGTTTTTGCGTGTTTATTTATTTATTTTATTAATTTTTAAAAATAGTTTTTATTTATTAATTTTGGCTGCGCTGGGTCTTCAGTGCAGGCATTTCGTCGTGAGCAGAGCTCCTCCCTGGTTGCCGCACGGTGACTTCTTGTTCTGGTGGCTTTTCTTGTTGCAGAGCCCGGGCTCTGGGCATATGAGCCTCAGCAGAGGTGCGTGGGTTCAGCAGCTGTGTCTCCCAGGCTCCAGAGCACAGGCTCAGTAGCTGAGGTGCCTAGGCTTAGTCGCTCTGCAGCATTCGGGATCTTCCCGGATCGGGGATTAAACCAGTGTCAGTCCTGGGTGTTCATCGGAAGGACTGATGTTGAAGCTGAAACTCCAATACTTTGGCCACCTGATGAGAAGAGCTGACTCATCGGAAAAGACCCTGATGCTGGGAGGGATTGGGGGCAGGAGGAGAAGGGGACGACAGAGGATGAGACAGCTGGATGGCAACACCAACTCGACGGGCATAGATAGCTTTGGGTGGACTCCGGGAGTTGGTGATGGACAGGGAGGCCTGGCGTGCTCTGGTTCATGGGGTCGCAAAGAGTCGGACACGATTGAGCGACTGAACTGAACTCCTGCATTGGCAGGTGAGTTCTTTACCACAGAGCCATCAGGGAAACCCTAGTTCATACATTTTTAAATGGATGGAAAGAAATTCAAAAGATGAATATATTTCTTGATATGGGAAAGTTCTATGAAATTCAAGTTTCAGTGTCCATAAGTAAAGTTTCATGGGCCCTGCTCATTTGTCTACATATTGTCAATGGGCTGCTTTTGTACCAGGATGTCTCAGTTGAGTTTAGTTGCAGCAGAGATCATATGCACCACAAAATCTAAAATATTTACCATCTGACCCTTACAGAAAAAAAATAAATAAATTGCCGACCTTTGAATTAAATCATAGGAGAAAAAAGCCATTGAAAAGACGCTTCCTTTTAACTGAAACCACGTAAAATGCAACCTCCTTAACATCAGTAAGTCCAAAGAAATAAAGAAAAAAAAAAAGAGATGAAATTCCATGTTGCTATGGATATTGGGGGAAGAACAGTTCCACACACAGCCCATGGGAGCGCTAGTATATTCTTTCTGTTCTTCTAGTGCATATCAAGGACCTTAACAGTGTTCCTATGCTTTCCCCAGTCAGTTGTTTCTAGAAATGAATGTTATGGAAACTCCCAATTATATGTGTGGTTTTATCTATCAGATTTTATTGCAAAGTTATAATATGAAAACAGCAAAAATCGCCACCCCCAAAGCTATGTCCAATAATAGGAGATGTTTTATCTACAGATGAATGGATAAAGAAATGGTATGTATATACAAAGGAATACGATGCAGCTGTGAAAAAGAATGAAATAATGCTATTCGCAGCAACATGGATGAACTAAAGATGATTATACTAAGTGAAGTAAGTCAGATAGAAGACAAATGTCATAGGATATTTCTTATATGTGGAATACAAAAAACAATAGAAATGAACTTATTTACAGAATAAGATAGACTCACAGATGAAGGAAACAAACTTATGGTTACCAAAGAGGGAAGTGGGAGGAGGGATTAATTAAGAGTTTGGAATTAACAAATACACACTGCTGCTGCTGCTGCTAAGTCGCTTCAGTCATGTCTGACTCTGTGCGACCCCATAGACGGCAGCCCACCAGGCTCCCCCGTCCCTGGGATTCTCCAGGCAAGAACACTGGAGTGGGTTGCCATTTCCTTCTCCAATGCATGAAAGTGAAAAGTGAAAGTGAAGTTGCTCAATCGTGCCCGACTCTTAGTGACCCCATGGACTGCAGCCCACCAGGCTCCTCTGTCCATGGGATTTTCCAGGCAAGAGTATTGGAGTGGGGTGCCATTGCCTTCTCCGTTTTATAAAATAGATAAACAACAAGGACCTACTGTATAGCATGAGACTATATTCAATATCTTGTAATAAACTACAGAAAAGGCCTTAATGACCCAGATACCCACGATGGTGTGGTCACTCACCTGGAGCCAGACATCCTAGAGTGTGAAGTCAAGTGGACCTTAGGAAGGATGACTGTGAATAAAGCTAGGGGAAGTGATGGAATTCTAGCTGAGCTACTTCAAATCCTAAAAGATGATACTGTTAAAGTGCTGCATCAATACGCCAGCAAATTTGGAAAACTCAGCAGTGGCTACAGGACTGGAAAATGTCAGTTTTTATTCCAATCCAAAGAGCAATGTCAAAAAATATTCAAACTACTGCACAATTGCACTCATTCCACATGCTAGCAAAGTAAGCTCAAAATCGTCCGAGCTAGGCTTCAACAGTACATGAACCAAGAACTTCCAGATTTATAAGCTGGATTTAGAAAAGGCAGAGAAACCAGAGATCAAACTGCCAACATCTGTTGGATAATCAAAAAATGAAAAGGCAAGAGAATTCCAGAAAAACATCTATTTCTGCTTCATCAACTACACTAAAGCCTTTGACTATGTGGATCGCAGCAAACTGTGGAAAATTCTTAAGGAGATGGGAAAACAAGACCACCTTACCTGCCTTCAGAGAGGTCAAGAAACAACAGTTTGAACTGGACATGGAACAATGAATTAGTTCCAAATTGGGAAAGGAGTATGTCAAGGCTGAATATTGTCACCCCGCCTATTTAACTTATATGCAGAGTACATCATGTGAAATGACAGGCTGGATGAAGCACAAGCTGGAATCAAGATTGCCAGAAGAAATATCAACAACCTCAGATATGCAGATAATACCACCATAATGGCAGAAAGTGAAGGGGAACTAAAGAGCTCCTTGATAAAGGTGAAAGAGGAGAGTAGAAAAGCTGGCTTAAAAATCAATTAAAAAAACTAAGATCATAGCATCCAGTCCCATCACTTTATGGCAAATAGATGGGGTAAAAATGAAAGTAGTGACTGACTTTATTTTCTTGGACTCCAAAATCACTACAGATGGTAACTGCAGCCATGAAATTAAAAGATGCTTGCTCCTTGGAAGAAAAGCTATGACCAACCTAGATAGTATATTGAAAAGCTGAGAGATCACTTTGCCTACAAAGGTCCATTTAGTCAAAGCTATGGTTTCTCCAGTAGTCATGTAAAGATGTGAAAGCTGGACAATAAAGAAGGCTGAGCCCTGAAGAACTGATGCTTTCAAAATTTGGTGTTGAGAAGAGTTCCTTGAACTGCAAGGAGATCAAACCAGTCAATTCTAAAGAATCTACCCTACTTTGGCCACCTGATATGAAGAGCTGACTCATTGGAATAGAGCTTGATTCTGGGAAGGACTGAAGGCAGGAAGAGAAGAAGACAGCAGAGGATGAGATGATTGGATGGCATCACCAACTCAGTGGACAGGAGTTGAGCAAAATCCATGAGATAGTAAAGGACAGGGAAGCCTGGCATGCTGCAGTCCATGGGGTCGCAGAGTCAGACATGCCTTAGCGACCAAACAACAACCCAGGGGTGGTAACAAATGCTTTATGGGATTGATTTAATCATTAGAAAATGCAGACAGGAAAGTACAATCATCCTCATTTTACATAAGGAAATGGACTCAACTTGCCTCTAATCATTCGTAGGTGATGGAGCTCCATCTACACCCAGATTTCTCTTGTTTTCTTCTATAGCACAGCTACATGTTTTTTATATGTAGGACAGACTGCTGGCTATGTCTCTACTGTTTGAAGCCACCAAGTCTGTGGCTGGTTCAAGACTGCCCCATAAAACACAGGTCTGGGAACCAGAAGCAGAGCTGCCCAGATTCAGCCTGCAAACTGGAGGGTTCCTGCAGGATAACTCCAGGAACTCACTGGAGTGTGCTTTCAAGTTTACATGCAGCGTTTCCGATCGTAAGTCTTCTCTAATCCCCTGGATATTAGTATAATTTTTATTCCCCAAGAAACTGAGGATTAGAAAGCTTAAGAGGTTTACCCAAGGTGGTAAATCAGACGAGTGAGGCTATAAACCCAGAATGGCAATGCCGCTGGAAGCCCAATTCAGGTAAGTCCAACTTGCGCTGATTAAGAGTCACCTACATACTAGGTAGAAAGGCAAGACAGACTGAGCCAGGCCCTTTCCTTCAGGAGACGGCAATTTAGTGGTATAGACAGATACGAAAGCAGACAAGCTCCATGCAGGGGGTACATCTGAAGTGGAGGAAAGGTGTGGATGCCTGTTCCAGCCTTGGGGGTTCAGTCAGGAGGAGGCAACTCCCCATCCCGGCTTGGGAAGAGGATTAAGAGTTAGGCGGGTGGAGGAACTTCCCTGGTGGTCCAGTGATTAAGAATTTGCCTTCTAATGCAGAGGATACAGGTTTGATCCCTGGTCAGGGAACTAAGATCCTGTATTCCACAGGATAACTAAGCCAGTGTGCTCCAACTAGAGGGAGCCCACTTGCCCCAAAGAAGAGCCCAGTGTAGCCCCCCAAAAAGTTAGGCAGGTGGAGATGGAGGCCTGAGGGAACCTGGCCAGCAGTTCTCAAACTGTTTGGTGCTAAGACTCCTTTACACACTTACAAATTACTGTGGGCCCCAAAGAGCTTTTGTCATGTGAATTACAGTATATTAGAAATTAAAACTGAGAAATTGTAAACACATTTACCGATTTATTGAAAGGAAAACCAATAAGCCCATTAGGCATGAACATAAAGAATACCTAATTTTAGTGAAAAGCAAGTTATTTCAAAACAAAATTGTAAGCTATGGAAAAGTGGCCTTGTTTGACGTTTTTGTGACTCTCCTTAGTGCCCAGCTGTCTGGCTCGTCAGGGGGCTCAGTGGTAAAGAATCCACCTGCCAATGAAGGAGGCCCAGGAGACGTGGCTTCGATCCCTGGGTCGGGAAGATCCTCTGCAGGAGGCGTGGCAGCCCACTCCAGTGTTCTTGCCTGGAGATTCCCATGGACAGAGGAGCCTGGCGGGCTACAGTCCATGGGGCGCAGCGTCGGACACGACTGAGCACGCACTCATCTGGCCCATCAGCTGGATCCTTCGATCCGGCTCCACAGTCAATCCGTTGTCATACGTGGCTTTGACTTATATCTGTGGAGAAGACATTTGACCTCACACACACAGTAAGCGGGACAAGGAAGGACCTCGGGGACCCTCTGGGGGGCTCTGGTGGTCCTCATCCAGATCCTGTTCCCCTCCCAGGTAAAACTCATTCGCCAAACACGCTGTGCTTGGTCTGCCTTCTGGCCTCGGGTCAGGAACAGAGGGAACAGCCTGACACGAGGCCAGGAGGCAGACCGCAGCACGGCGTGTTTGGCGAATGAGTTATAAACAGCTCTGCATAACCAGACAACATCCTGGGAAAGACCCCAGAAGAAGGGCCCTTGAGGTGGTGGATGGGGGAGCGTATGGATGTGTGGTGCTCCACGCTTCAGCTGGCAGTGATGGAAGGCAGGCCACGTGCGGTTTTAGCCAAGGAGAGGCCCCAAGCTACTGGCCTTGGGAAAGAGAATTCCAGCTGCTCAGGAGGGAAGGGTTTGTGGGGCAGGAGGGGCCAGAAAGGGCAAGCCTGAAAGCTGATGCAGTGGTCCAGCCAATGGATGGCCAGCCTCTGGAAGATCCTGGGAGGTGTTATCCCTGGGTTACATCACAGAACGAAGCTGCAGCTCACACTGATGGCCCCGAGCCAACGAGACAAGGTTAATCACACTGAATAGGCTGTTTTAAGAACAGGGGAAATGTTTCCATTAAAATAATTAAAATCTTAAAACGTTTGGGGGCTAAAAGGTATACGTTTCAGTTACCTGGAAAATCGACTTCATTTTCTCAGCATCGCAGAGAAAGAAGACACTACCGTATTTCTTCTACAGAGTGGGACTGGTGGGGGGAAAAGGACTGTGTAAGGCAAACAGACGGCGGTCCTGACTCTCCAGAGTCGCCCCCACTCAGTAACTCTGTGACCCTCGGTGGAGGAATCAGGCTCTCCGTGCCTACATTTTCTCCATCTATAAGAAAGTGACAACGATTCCTACTGCAGAGATGAAATGAGATCCTGATCTATTGAGCTTCGGTCAGCCTCATTTCCTGTCCTTTTGCTTGCCTGTGTCAGTTTCCCAGACAGCACCCTGGAAAGTGTTTGTTCTGTCAAGGGTCTGATTGACAGCATTTAGAGCCAAGTTCCCAACCCAGCTGCAAAAGCTCTTGCTCTATATAACTGGTGTTTTTCTTCAAAACATCCTTTTCTACGATTGCCCATAAATCTCACATGGCATAGAACTGGGGATTTCGCGTCTTGAAAACACATGTACGAAAAGGCAATGAACATCAACAGAGTTTAGATGGATCTGGGAACTCCCCTCTCTCCTCCATCCCTCGCGGTTCCCCCAGATGACTTTTATGCCCAAGGACAAAGTGGAGAGCCAGCATGGGCCACTGGAGGCCTGGAGGAGGGTGGGTGGGGATGCTCAGGGAAGTCTGGAGGGGGCAGAGCTCAAGTCCCAGACCCCCCACCCCACTTCAGCCATTGCAATGTGTCTGACATTCTCCTCTGTGGGGATTCCACAGGAGTTTGACTGACAAGATGGGACCTACAAAGCACACACACAGGTTTGCAATTTCAGGACCAGTTAGATTAGCATAAGGAAGCTGGTGAGTCCCCCTGGAGTGTCTCCCTAGGCCACCTGCTACGAGAGGGGTGGATGGTTTCATGTCTCGGGCTTGAAAGTCCTCTGGACCCCTCTTTGTCCAGACTTCTGCTCCCAGATCTCCTTTGATCTGGAAACTGCTCCTGGAGGACATACCCCAGCGCACATGGAGTGCGTCCTAGCCCAACCTCAGTCTTAGTGGGAGAGGCAAGTGCAGGGCAGAGAGTGGGACCCGGGCTCTACTCTGCAACTATTGGGTGTGAGACTTAACACAGACCTCTCAGTTCTCCAGGCTCCTGTAGAACTAAGATTGTTAGTTGAGATTGTTGGGATTGTAAACGAGACCTGGGAAGCAGAAGCATCCAGGATATAGTAGATGCTCAGAGAAAGTCAGCTTCCCTGGTGGCTCAGATGGTAAGGAACCCACCTGCCAATGCAGGAGTTGTAAGAGACAAGGGGTCAACCCCTGGGTCAGGAAGATCTCCTGGAGAAGGAAATGACAACCCGTTCCAGTACTCTTGCCTGGAAAATTCCACAGACAGAGAAGCTCCATGGGCTACATGCAGTCCATGGGCTCACAAAGAGCATGCACACACACAATAAAAGCCAGGTGAATACTTTGGAGATTCCTAAGATAGATGGAATAGCATGAAGTGAAGTGTGTGTGTGTGTGTGTGTTGGGATGGTACCAAGTGAAGGATCTAGGTCTACAGAATGTCTAGTTTTGTTTTTTTTTTGCTTGCTTTCAAGCTCAGTCCCTCAGTTGTGCCCACTCTTTGCAACCCTGTGGACTGTAGCCCACTAGGCTCCTCTGTCCATAGGATTTCCCAGGCAGGAATACTGAAGTGGGTTGCCAATTCCTACTCCAGAGGGTCTTCCCGACCCAGGGATCAAACCCACGTCTCCTGCTTGGCAAGCAGATTCTTTACCACTGGGTTGCTTGGGAAGCTTCATCCTTTTTTTTCTTTTTCTTCTTTAGGGGAAGGAATTCTATCCAGCTTTCAGGAGGATCAGAAACTGTCAGACACACAGCCCAGCTCACCCCTGCCCTCCTTCTATTTTGCCCTTCTGCATTGGAGTATGACTGGTTCTTAAAATGAAAAATTCTCTCTTCCTCACCCACAGCAGCTGTTTCATTATGTCATGCATTTCTCTCCGTCTCAGTGTTAGCTCTAGTCCTGGGCAAGGACTTTCATAATTTCTTTAATGTATATATCTCTATTGACATTATGATGGATGATAACAGACTCCCGCTGAGGAATGAAGCGGCTTTACAGGGCCAGTCCGACCTATTGGGGAAAGAGCAAGGATTAAATAACCAATTATAAATGGATATTTACCTGATAGATTAGGATGGAGGCTTTAGAGCAGTCTTGCTCTATTAGGTAAATGATCTATGCTCTTCAAGAGTTTATAAATATGTATTTCACCAAAAGACTCAAGTCCTGACAATAATTAACATGCATTTCATAGCATTCCATTAAAAACCGAGCCCTCCTCTCGATTTTTCCAAAGAAAATGAGGTTAAGATAATGCTGTAGGAAGTCAGCAGCTGGTCTTCTGAGTAACTCTGGAATGTGCCACTGTTATATCAACTCATCCGAAACTGTTCTGTCTCACCTGTACCTCCTCCTGGGTCCCTTCTTATCACAGGTTACTGCAGGATCTTAGTGACAAAGTTAGAACTTCTCACCCTCATTGGATCCTCACTCCTTACCTGAAATTGATCACAAAGTCCTATCTAGCCCCCACTCCTGGCTTTCAATATTTTCCTGCTGCCAGCCTTAGGCTTCTATGTTAAAAATCTACATACGTTATTGCTCTTGTCAAAAACCCTCCACAGGAATCATTATGCTGTACACTTGAAACTAATATAATGTTACATGTCAATTATATGTCAATAAAAAACACAAACAAACAAACACAAACACAGGGCAGCTCTGTGTTGTTTCAGTAGCATTTCCCCAATGTACGTGCTTTGGAATACCAATTCTATGAGATAATGCTTTAAACTTTTTTTAGATGATGTTATAATGAAAACATTTGAGAAACATTGTATCTTTCATTGTCCCTCTTGGAAGTTCCAATGTAAATTTTTTTGTATGTGTCTGTGTTATCTCTGGAGAAGGCAATGGCAACCCAATCCAGTACTCTTGCCTGGAAAATCCCGTGGATAGAGGAGCTTGGTAGGCTGCAGTCCATGGGATCGCTAAGAGTTCGGCCCGACTGAGCAACTTCACTTTCACTTTTCACTTTCATGCATTGGAGAAGGAAATGGCAACCAACTCCAGTATTCTTGCCTGGAGAATCCCAGGGACGGGGGAGCCTAGTGGGCTGCCGTCTATGGGGCTGCACAGAGTCTGACATGACTGAAGCGACTTAGCAGCAGCAGCAGTGTTCTCTTTGCCTGGTTTTGGTAGTATTAGGGTGATGGTGGCCTCATAGGATGAGTTCAGAAGTGTTATTTCCTCTGCAGTTTTTAAGAATTGTTTCAGAAGGATAGGTGTTAATTGTTCTCTAAATGTTTGGTAGATCTCCTTTGTGAAGCCTTCTGGTCCTGGACTTCTGTCTGTTGGGAGTTTTTTAAGCATGGATTCAATTTCAGTACTTGTAAATGGTCTGTCCGTATTTTCTATTTCTTGGAAGTTCTAAGGTGTATGGAAGTATTGAAGGCTCTGAGAAGTCCAGCAGTGTTTACCATGGTGTTTTCCAAGCATATTTTTGTAATACCTATTACCATCTTATGGAACTCTTGTTTCATGGAGCATACCTTGATAAGTCCTGGCTCACAAGATAAAGTCACAATCGTGTAGCCCCCCAGCCAATGAAGCCCTTTACAACTCACCTCCAGGCTACCTTTCCAAATTCCTCTCTGGCTCATCCCTCCCCATTAGAGGCCATTATTCATGCTCAGAATGTACATGATCAACTCTCTTCTTTCCATGGAAATTCCTCCTTACTTTTCCTCCTTCCTTGCCTTGCAAACTCTTAAGCTTTAAAAACCAACTCAAGCATCGGTTACACCGAACCATCAGTTCTGCACTCCCTTAACTTCTTCATCATGTTAGCATTTTTATGCACCTCTGCTATTTTTCGTTTAGCTCTTTCTATATGAGAGTTGGGCTTCCCAGGTGGCTCCATGATAAAAAAAAAAAATTCGCCTGCCTGTAAAGGAGATGCAGGAGAAGTGGGTTCCATCTCTGGGTCAGGAAGATCCCCTGGAGAAAGAAATTGCAATCTGCTTCAGTATTCTTGTGTGAAGAATCCCATGGACAGAGGAGCCTGGCGGGCTACAGCCCATGAGGTCGGTGCAAAACATCGGAGCCGACTGAGTGGGCACACACATATGAGAGTTACTTTTTTATTTCCCTATTTCACCAGAAAGAGTGGTGGACAGAAGCTTTATCTTGGGTCTTTTCTCTACCTCTGCAGCCTAGACATTTCCTGGCACTTAATTCACATGCAATGAGTATTTATTTGCTGAAGGGACTTAGAGACCAAATTACCCAAAGTACAGTATTCTTCTTTTTACATGTTGAGCTTTTTTGTATGACCATATGAATTATTTAAGCAACAGAACCTTAGAGAAGAGAGGGATGCCTGGCTTGGTCCAGCCTCATCACCACAAAAAGTGCTTCAAAGAAAGGTAGAAAACTCAGCCCTTCCTTGCTGCCCACGTCTGCTCCACCATCGATGAATGAGGCTAGTTGATCCATGGCTTGAGAAGCATCAATTTGATACACTCGTTTGAAGGAGACGTTGGGTATTATTTTAACAGAGATATTAACATTATGATCCCGCTGTAGTTCTTCTGATTTCTTATGTCTGAGAAAGTGCTTTTAGCTTTGACTCAATGGCAGTGATATTGGAATGAATGCACTTCCAACGGTATTTGGACCCCCATGAATATAAGATGCTTCATCTCTGGAGACCATCCAGGCAAGCCATGCTTTAAATAAATAAAATGAATGTTCTCATCGTCCAGGATGCCTATGAGCCAAGCCTTTTCAGTGTTATAATGTGGATACAAAGCATGATTATGGATATGGGCAAGAGGGAGGGTAATAGAGACAGGAGGCCATCGCTCTGCATCAAAGTAATAGAGCTTCTTAATGGGAGCCTGGACAGGGTGATGACTTAACTCTATAATCCCATCAGTTTTATTGTCCAAATGCCATTTGTACATTTATGGAGGAGCTTCTTTAACGGGAGGGAAATACTAATTGTAACATTTAAAAATATGGACTAGCCAGGCACCAAGTCCAGTTCTCTCTCTCTCTCTCTTTTTCTCTTTCATTTGAGTGTGTTTGGGTGTGATGTGTGAATGTGTGTTGATGTGTGTGACTGTGTGACTTGTGTCTCGAGGTGCATGATCCCCAACTAATGGCAGTGACGGACTGCACTGGAGAGAACTGAAGACACAGACCTCTCAGTATTCAGGTTGCCCTCTTTGGTTCTAATACTTCCTTTTTCATCAGCTATTTCTAGTTCCTGGAAAAGTTCCCAGGAGGCTGAATGGGAGCCCAGATGAAGATTTCCTGGAGATGAGGCAAATTTCCATGGAAAGGGAAGCCCCGTGTCTGTCCTGGGCCATTTAGGACTCAAAGTGGACAGTCTACTCTTCAGTTTTGTGTCAGTTTCACTTTAGGTCAGGGGTCTTCAAACTAGGCCTGTGGGCTGTCCATCTTCTTTCGCAATTAATTTTTTACTGGAATGCAACTGTGCCCCTGGGCTTGCATCTGGTCACGTGGCTTTCACAGCACAATGGCAGCGCTGAGGAGTTACCACAATGATGGTGGACCCTGAAAGTGCAAGACATTTACTCCTTGGCCCAGTACAGAGGAAGTCTGTGGATGCCCAGGTAGTGCTGATGGTAAAGAACCCACCTGTCAGTGCAGAAGCCACAGGGGACGGGGTTTCAATCCCTGGGTCAGGAAGATCTCCTGGAGGAGGGCGCGACAGCCCACTCCAGTATTCTTGCCTGGAGAATCCCGTGGACAGAGGAGCCTGGCGGGCTACAGGCCCTAGGGTCGCACAGAGTCGGACACGACTGAAGCATGCAGCGTGGTCTAGATCACGAACCTGAGCTGGGCAGGCCCTCCAGGGTGTGCTTGCTGGCTCTTGGCTGATCCTGGAGACCCACCTGGTCCTTCCTCTGCAGCTGTCTGAACAGCTCCCGTGATGGGTGACAGCACCGGGCTGGGAAGCAGAGGTGAGCTTTGATGTTTCCTTTCAGATTTCTGGCTTCTCACATTTCCCAAGGTCTTGGAGTCCCAGAAGATTCCTTACAGTGGACTTTCACAGCTTCTTTCCATGTAGCTATTTTACCCAATGGGGAGTGCTATTTCTTTTTTTAAATTTAATTTTTCCATACCCAACTCAACACTAAGAAATGCAAGCTCTTGCTCCTGGAAAGTCCGCTTTCAAATGAACCCAAACACCTCCATGGAACATCCCTACACAGTCTGAGTTGGCTGGTGAACCTTTGGCTTATCCTCTACTTGAGCATCCTTTCGTATGTCTTCTGCAGAGTAAGGTCTCTTTAGGCCTTCCGCCCATGTTTTGATTGGGTTGTTTGTTATTCTGCTATTGAGCTGCATGAGATGCCCTCTGGTGAGGTGGAAAGAGCGTTAGCGGTACAGCCTGAAACTGGGCTGAAGGGTCAGCCGATGACTCAGCTGTTATTTACTGAGCCTGCTTGACCCCAGGGACACCAACAGTTTTACAAGCAGCCTTCACTCTATTTAACATTTTAACACCGCACAAAGAAAACGAAATTTCTTTTTGGCATATTTGGAGCAAAACCCACATGTATTAGTTTCCTGTGGCTGTCTTAACAGTGTACCACAAACTGGGATGGCGTAGAAAAACGGTAATTATTCTTCTGAAGCTCTGGAAGCTCAAAGTCCGAAATCAAGTTGTCAGCGGGGCCGGGCTCCCTCTAAAGGTTCTAGGAGAGAGTACTCCCTGGCCTCTTCCGGCTTCCTGATGCTCCAGACAGCATCCCTCAAATCTCTGCCTCCATCTTCAGTGGCCATCTTCCCACTGTTTGGTCACATGACCTTCTCCTCTCTGTGAGTGTCTGTCTCCAAATTGTCCTGTTTAGAAGGACACCGGCCCTGTTGGAGTGGTGGCCACACTGATGACCTCACTCCATCTTGATTCCACCTGCAAACACATTTCTAAAAAGGCCATATTCACAAGTACGAGGGGGTAAGACTTCAATACACATTTTGGGAGGACATAATTTGACCCATATCATCATCACCCATTACAATTTTCTATTATTTTCTTTAGAAGAAGTTTTATACTATCTATGTGCCATATTTAAAATAGTCAAAGAACTTCATGCATACCTTTAAGTTATTTTTATATACCTTTAAAACATGAATATTTTCCTCGGTATGCTATTTTAAAAACTTGTGGGAAAATATTGCAGGGTTTTTTCTTTGACACCAAAGCGTAGGTCATAAGAAATCCAAATAGTAAAGGCAAAAATCCTTCTTGTATTTTGACGTAGATTCATTGATGAGAATATCTTGTTTTTTAAGCAATCAATAGTAGTATGTCTAAGAATATTGAACATATATTATTATGTGTAAGAATACAAGACATAGAAAATATAGGAAATTACCCTTTCAAGTGAAGCTTACATTTTTGTAAGGCACTACTTTCTTTTTCCATTCTAAAATTCTGCAATTATTTTTATCTTACAATTTCCCATTATAATCCTAAAATTCTATAATTATATTCATCTTCCAAGTACAGAAGTAATGTATACTCCTATAATTAAGCTAATATAAATAGTATAAACAGTTCCACTTGGTCCTCATTGTGGGGACAATTATATTAGGTTTAAGAAGCAAAAATGCAGACAGAGATTTCTCGAAGAATGAGTCATTTGTAGAAGCATTACATTTCACTCTGATTTTTGCATCATGTTGTTAAAAGGGAAACTAGCTGTAACCATATTGTGAAATTCCAAATGAATGAGTGACATGATCTTTGGAGAAAATGCTTTTAATACAATTTTATTAAAAAAAACAAACAAACGTCTTTTTCGGTCTATGTTTCAGTTCAGTTCAGTCTCTCAGTCATGTCTGACTCTTTGCAACACCATGAATCGCAGCACGCCAGGCCTCCCTGTCCATCACCAACTCCTGGAGTTCACTCAGACTCATGTCCATCGAGTCAGTGATGCCATCCAGCCATCTCAGCCTCTGTTGTCCTCCTGCCCCCCAATCCCTTCGAGCATCAGAGCCTTTTCCAAGGAGTCAACTCTTCGCATGAGGTGGCCAGAGTACTGGAGTTTCAGCTTTAGCATCATTCCTTCCAAAGAAATCCCAGGGTTGATCTCCTTCAGAATGGACTGGTTGTATCTCCTTGCAGTCCAAGGGACTCTCAAGAGTCTTCTCCAACACCACAGTTCAAAAGCATCAGTTCTTCGGCACTCAGCTTTCTTCACAGTCCAACTCTCACATCCATACATGACTACTGGAAAAACCATAGCCTTGACTAGACGGACCTTAGTCGGCAAATAATGTCTCTGCTTTTGAATATGCTATCTAGGTTGGTCATAACTTTCCTTCCAAGGAGTAAGTGTCTTTTAATTTCATGGCTGCAGTCTATGTTTAGGAAGAGCCTAAAACCTAGGTCAGTGTTTTTCAGAGAATCTGCCTATATCTGGATTCCTTGGTGTGTGTGTGTGTGTGTTGGGGGGACACTTATTTAAAACGCAGACAATAGGTTCACCTGAGACTACTGGAATCAGAGGATCTGAGGGTTGGGGTCCAGGTCTCTGGATTGTTAACATGTCCCCCTGGAGACGTTTCTACACATATAAGTTTGATGATCTCTTACCTGGATCCTTTGCCAGTATTGTTAGTCACCTGGTGACTGATACCTAAATGAAGGAGGAATATAGAGGCTCAGCCTCAAAACCCTGAACCTAGCTCACAGCACCCATCTTGTGATTCCAAACAGGGCGCTCCAAGGACCCTCTGCTCCTCTTCTGCATCAATACATTGGGAGGATTCCTGGAGGGTTTCTTTTCGGACTGCAGACTGTGCTCTCCAAAACAGGTCCTGTCCCCATCTCCTCTGCTCATATTAACACCCCCTCCTCCATGAAAGCCTGGTCAGCTTAAGTCTTCAGTGAATTTGCTGGGGTCCAGCTATGCGGACCCTGGGAACAAATGCAGGGAAGGCAAGGTGAGGGCTGGCATGCAGCTTGCCTCCTGCCTCAGGCAGCCAAATAAAATACAGGACACCTCGCAAAATTTGCATTTTAGATAAACAGTACATAATATTTCAGTATAACCATGTCCCAAATATTGCAGGGGACATACTTAGCCGAAAAGAAATTCAGATTTCCCCAGCCATCTTGTATTTTTTACTCACTGAATCTGGCAGCCCTGTCTCCTGACTGTTCTCTGGGTGAAGCAGCCCTCTGGATTTAAGTCCCTCCTGTCACAGCCCTGGAGAGACAGAGTCATGACAGACTTTTGCTGCAAAAGAATCAGCCAAGGCCAGGTTCACCTGGGGGCTGAGAAGAGTTTCCGTGTTTTTAAAATATCTGGTTTCAAACTGTGGTAGTAACAGCTCCAAAATCACTGCAGTTGGTGAGCACAGCCATGAAATTAAAACACTGTTACTCCTTGGAAGGAAAGTTATGACCAACCTAGATGGCATATTCAAAAGCAGAGACATTATTTTGTCAACAAAGGTCTGTCTAGTCAAGGCTATGGTTTTTCCAGTGGTCATGTATGGATGTGAGAGTTGGACTGTGAAGAAAGCTGAGTGCCGAAGAATTGATGCTTTTGAACTGTGGTGTTGGAGAAGACTCTTGAGAGTCCCTTGGACTGCAAGGAGATCCAACCAGTCCATCCTAAAGGATATCAGTGCTGAGTGTTCATTGGAAGGCCTGATGCTGAGGCTGAAACTCCAATGCTGTGGCCACCTGATGTGAAGAGCTGACTCATTGGAAAAGCCCCTGATGCTGGGAAGGATTGAAGGTAGGAGGAGAAGGGGATGACAGAGGATGAGATGGTTGGGTGGCGTCACCGGCTCAATGGGCATGAGTTTGGGTAGACTCCGGGAGCTGGTGATTGACAGGGAGGCCTGGAGTGCTGCGGTTCCTGGAGTCGCAGAGTCGGACACGACTCTGAACTGAACTGAAATAACGTTCAAGTTGATAGTTGCCACTAGATTGCTATGATCTGAAGGTCTTTGTGTTTGTTCTAAATATCTCTACCTTTATGTCCCAAAAGACGCCTTAAACGTCTTATTTTTGGCCATGCTGGGAGACATGCAGGATCTTCCAGAACCAGGGATCGAACCTGCGCCCCTGCAGTGGAAGTGCGGAGTCTTAACCAGTGGACCGCCAGGGAAATCCTATCTGTAGGTCTTTGAATGATTTGGACAGAAACAATTTTTATAGCTTCTACTCCCACCCCCTACCCTGATCCTTTCATGACAGTTTCAGGCTTCACTCATGGAAGGCTAACTCGTGACTGATCATTTCCCCCTCTGGGGGTGACACAGAAGCTAGAGGGCTGAAGTGGGTCAGTACCACGTTTTGAGTCCCAGCCAACTCTTCAATTAGAAGGTGGAGGTAAGTGAGCTGTTACCCCGGCGTGCTCTCTCTTACGCGCGCGCTCTCTCTCTTTCGGTCATTTATCTCATCTCTCAAGAATATGCCACTTGGCATTGCTGAAACCTCCTCCTTGTGTTTTGCCACGGTGTTCCTTTCTCCAGATCCATTTCAATCAGCGTGATGTCTAAGCCATTCTGAAAAGTTCCCTTAAGTTCACCACCATTCGGAAAACTCGGAGGGGAAGGACTGAATGTCATAAACAAGCAGAACAGTAAGCATCATCATCATCTCAGGAAAAAAGAAATAGAGGTAGCAGCTAAAACATTATAGTCCAAACAACGCTGTGGGTAATTTTCTCTTCATAACCTAAAGACCAAAAACTTTATGACTCTTTAAACTTCAATATTGCACCAATTAAATTTCAGCTTAGGAATCTGAGCTTCTGGTCTGCATTCCATTAAAAAATGTAGCCTGTTTCTGTTCCCTGAAGAATCATAGGACTAACTTTTTATTCTTCCTAATCGCTCTTATTTTTCGCAATTAAAGAGGATGAGAAGAATACTAACTGCGGATGCTAACTCATGTGTTCTTGATCACATCTTAAACAATGCTATTTTCTTACAGAAAGTGGGAATGATGGCAAACTCCGAGGCTTTTTTTTTCCTTGTCGCATTTAACTTTTCTACCTCACAGCCCAGATAGCTTTTTTTAATCAAAGCAGGTAATGGAAGAATAGTCTGTACCCTCAAATGCAATCATATTTAATCATTTTTAATATCCTTATTTCTCAGCTGATCAAACTTTAAAATTTTGAATGCTTTGATTTACAACTCTGCAGAACTTTAACTAATAAAGAATTACATTCCTTTGTTGTTGTGTGGATTGAGGAGTGTGCTTGGGAGAGGCCTGGGCTGTGGGTCTGAATTCCAGGTACTGGGCAGGGTTCTGGTGGTGATTGGACTCCGTGCCTCTGTTTTCCCACCTGTCAAAGGGGTGGGTTAGTGTATGTGTCCACTTATACTTCTCCATCCTCTGAAATGGTTAATGCTGGTGTGTGGCTCTCATTGCCAGAGTGCAGGGTGTAAACAGCACCCCTCTGGATTGCTCCTGCTTTGCACGGTGCTTGCATACAGCAGACACTTCATAAATGTGTGCAGAGTGGGGACTGGACTGAGTGTTATGCTTGTTGTTCAGTTACTGAGGCATGTGCGCCTCTGTGACCCCATGGATTGCAGCATGCCAGGCTCCTCTGTCCTCCACTGTCTTCAGGAGTTTGCTCAAATTCATGTCCATTGAGCCAGTGATGCTATCTAACCATCTCATCCTCTGCTGGCCCCTTCTTTTGCCTTCAATCTTTTCCAGCATCAGGATCTTTTCCAATGAGTCAGCTCTTCCCATCAGGTGGCCGACGTATTGGAGCTTCAGCTTTAGCATGAGTCATTCCGGTGAATACTCAGGGTACAATCATTGAAAATGTTAAGTAGGATAAGTGTATAAATATATAAAATTGAATCACTTTGCTGTATACATGAAACTAACACAACATTGTCAATCAACTATAATCCGATAAAATTTTTAAAAAATGTTAAAAAGGATTTGCTCTGTTGAAAAATGGACACTGATGGATGGAATATTGAGGGAAAGTTGACCCCCTAAATTTGTTTTGTGCATGATTCCAGGGAGTTTAAATGCTTCTCTTTTTCAGCAACAGAGTGTGCTTGGACCTGGGCTCAGCGGAAGGGCTGCAGTGTGAATGCACACAGCCTCTTCTGCCAGCAGCTCACGGAAAGAGGGAGCAGGTGCAGCAGCGCTGTGTGCGGGAAGTGAGGAGTCCTGGGATGGGCGGGGAGGGCTGGGAAGACTCCCAAAGGGCAGGCTGAAGACAGAGCAGGCTTTCATCAAGTGAAAGGGAAGAAACGGCAATGCCCAGGTGAAGGGACTGGAGTGTGGAAAAGCTAAACGGGAACAGGAGAGCATGAAGATGGCTCTTGTGATGAGTGGTGAAACTGAATTTCTAATTTTTTAAATATTGCTTTGAAGAATTTTTAACAGAAAAAGATTACCACTAGAAATGTCAATAGAAAAAAAAATGTTTCCCAAGAAAAAGTCATGGGCTCGAGAGAATCCAGAAAGTCCTGTCCTGACAGTCAGGTTTGATGGGGATTTGAAGATCCTGGGCGTTTTCCCCATCTCCCCTCCCAGGGTGACTCTGCTTTGTGCCAGGCTTCAGTTGCCTGCCTGTCCATCTTTTACCCTTGCCAGCTCTGATACCTGCCTCTCTTTCTGCTGGGTTTTCCTCCTTTTTCTGCCAGCTAGCCACTTTCAGGACGCCCCCAGCATCTGTAGCTCAGCCCCAGAAAGGCACGTAAGAGAGACTTTTTCTCCTTGCTATCTTTGGTGACTTTAAAGTCCGTTCTAATTAATCACGCCTCCCCTCCCCCCCGCCATCATTACTTTCTGACATCACAGTGCCTGGGTTCCAGTTGTGCTGCTATGAGGGGAAGTGCACACTGGCCATATTGTGCAGATTTTTGATGTGTGGTGACTGGGTGCCTTTTTCTCAAAGCTGATAATAGATGTCACACCAGAGTAGGAGGCATTCAGGGCATTATGGACTCATGAAACTTACACCGTCACCTCAGAGTGTCTGCCATGAGCCTTTAGCCAGGACAGAAGACGGTTTCAAGGAACCTGAGTCCTGGCGTTGGTCCAGGACGGGACTGCTACACCCAAAGGGCAAGTCAGAAGCAGAGAGTTCTAGGTCCTTCGAAACCATACATTTAATTTTAAAAAACTTTTAATTATACCATTCATACATGTTCATTAGAGAAAACTTTGAGATTATTTATTTTCATATGTTTATATCTGTAATGCACACACACATAAGATTTGTATAAAGGGTTTTCATCTTGATTTTTTCACTCTGTTTCATGACATGAACATAAAGCTCTTTTCTGAAGCTCTTAAGATGTCTTTGAGAGTGTGATTTCTTTCAAATGGCAGTAGAGGTGTTGGTGGTGGTCAGTGTAGGTGGTTCATTGAACTCCATTTCCCTCGTATTTAGACATTTAGGTGGGATCTGGGATCACCGATACGGATAACAGTAAATCCCAGGTGCCCTGTCCCCACCACGTCCCGGCTCCATCTGTGTTTAATCCTAGAAATGAGCTTCCCTCTTGGCTCCCTTGGTAGAACTTTTCTCTGCTCCGTCATCACCTTGGAACCGAAATCTGAGTTGCGACCAAGGCTGCCTCCAGCCCAGTCAGCCCCATTGTGTGAATTAGGAAAAGGTGAGATGCCCTTTCCCTCAAAGCCCTTGCCTTTCATTTGTCAGAAGACTTTTGTAGAGGGTATTGCCAGTATCTGGAGTAAGAACAGTGCCCACTCAGCCATGGCTCCCTTGCGCTGTGCACACCCTTGACCAATTCTTAGCGATGACGCGGGAGGGCTGGTCCCTACCCTCCAGGACGGGTCTGTTTCTGCCCTCCCCGTCTCTGTGTCTCTCCCAGCCTTGGTCATCTATTCCCTGGCCCTGCCAGTGGTAACCTATCCTCTTCCTGATTAATTGCAACACTTCATTTTTGTCTCATGCCTTCGTACTCATCTACTTACTATAATCTGCTTTCTTTTAAAAATCGCTTTAACTCTTCCTCTAGTCAGAATGCCCAGTGAAATGGGTTTTGGAGTCAGATGGTCCTTGATCAAACAGAGGCCCCATCACTTACTAGTCTGTGACCTTGGACAACTGACTTTGCTGGGCTAATCCTTTTTCTCAATGGCAAAATGGAATGAGATTATCCAACATATGAAACACTTACTTGTGTGGATCAAAGGAAAAAACCCAGGCTCACCATCCATTAGTTTCTTTCCTTCTCCCTCCTTGAGGGCAAAGACTGTTTGTGTAACTTCCTCTGTCCCTGCAGCCAGTACAGTACTGGGACATGTCAAGAACCCCTGGGGTTTGTTTGAATAAGTAAATGGGGGCTGAGAAGGAGAAAGAGGGGACTCATGCTTTCATTGAGTCATTTTATAAGGGGATGTTTACTGAGCCCCTGCTATGTGCTAGGGAGCAGAGATGCAAGGAGAGACACACAGCCCCTTGCTGCAAAGGAATTACTACCCTGTGTCCACCTCATACCTCAGAGGAAGGGGTAAGCCAAAGGCTTGAGAGTAAGACCCATGCACATTTGACACCATAATCTACTCCTTGCTGGAAGCCAGGAGCCAGAAATTAGTCTGTCCTGGTCCTTCCTTTCAAGTCTTCCTAAAGTACAGGACTTCTAAGTGTTGAAGGATGCATAGGAGTTCTCCACTCAATCAACAAGTAATTTCAGGTATGCCTGCTATTTGCTGTCCTCGGGGACCTTTCTGAGGAGATGACATAAGCCACTGGATAAAGAAGTGCTTGCACCAGACGACGTCACCAAGAGGCACTGAGAAACAGCCTGGGCTGCAAGAGGATTGTGCTGGGCTGGAAGAGACAAGGAGGGCTTCCCAGAGGAGGTGATATATGGGGGAAGCAAAGGGCCTCAAGCAAGAGTGTTGTCTGGTAGCTTGGGTGGTGTCACCTCAGGGGATCAGGAGCATTTAGCATCCATATATCCCTGATTTTTCTCATCTCAGTGGATGCAGAGGGTGATGGCAAAGTCCTGCACCTTCTCCATTTGGGAGTTGTCTCATTTCCTTGTGGCTTGGTGGGCATCTCCATTAACCTCTCACCTTTGATGAATATGCCCAGGTAGAAGCGAAAGTGTTAGGCGCTCAGTTGTGTCTGACCTCTTTGTGACCCCACAGACTGAAGCCTACCAGGCTCCTCTGTCCATGGAATTCTCCAGACAAGAACACTGGAGTGGGTTGCCATTTCCTTCTCCAATGCACGAAAGTGAAAAGTGAAAGTGAAGTCGCTCAGTTAGTTGGAGCTATATGAAAGCTTTGCCCATGAAGCAATTACATGGAGTCAGGGAAACACCCAGGCCTGGGGACAAATGGCTGTGCATCCAGAGCTAAGACAGGTGGTGACCTGGACCTCATTTCTCTCTCCTGCCTTCCTAAGGAGTTCACTCTCATGAGCTCAGCTAGGAGCCCGCTGTGGGAAAAATTTACAGAAATGTGAAGACAAAGGCTGCACTATGAACATTATCCCAGGTAATGTTCAGGGAGTACTTTAGTGAGGTTAGGAGTGACTAATGAGTAAATGTCAGCCCAGGACTTGGCTTCAAAGGCCAATAGGGCAGTACTATCTGACCTCAGGCAGGTTCTCAAATTTTCTGGGCCTCAGTTTTCTCACCTGTAAAATGGGCACAATATAACAGATTTGTAGGTTTGCTATGATCTATTATTGTTGCATGTAGGTGAATGAGCATGTAAACAATAATGGTGAATGCTGAAGCTGATTGGCTGTTTACACTAAGCCAGGAACTGTGAAAATTCCCATTTTTATCACTTAACTCTCTCCCTCAGAGGCTTGGGCTATTGCTCCCTTTGCACAGTTGCTACCAGGCACCAGGAAAGATGGTTGTGATTATTAATTTCCCTGTTTCCTTGTCTGCTGCTCCTGCCCAGGTGGAATAGCTCCAGGGTCAACTCTTCTCCTCACTGGTAGCCTTTGGGGCCGATCCATGGTCAGTGCTCTGCGAGGATGGCCCCTGGCTGAATTAGATGCTGGATGTGGGCGCTGGTTCTCAGGGGAGAACCTCAGAGGGGAATCTGCTTGGCCAAGGGGAGCAGAGACACGTGGTCTTCCCACAGTGGAGGAGAAGTCGCTGGGAGGCACAGACCCTGGAATCTCCCTCGTTGGGCAATGCTGGTTTGTCAGGGCGATTGTTTGGGTGTATGCCCATAGACCACTCCCCATGCTGAGTTCAGATCGTGCCACTTACCAGCCCCCTTTTTTTGGCAAGTCATGCATCTGGGCTTGGGTTTCCCTAGAGGTAGAACCCTGGGAGGTCCAGGAACACATGCAGAGTGGCGAAGAGGGGACACAGGAAAGGGGAGAGGTGAGGCATCATAGCTACCCCATGGGTCAGGAGTATGAGATGCTCACGTTCATAGATGGATCCCCTGTGGGAGAGAGAGTCAGTGGGGATGTGCATGCATGTAGGTCGCTTCAGTCGTGTCCAACTCTTTTGCGACCCCATGGACTATAGCCCGCCAGGCTTCTCTGTCCATGGGATTTCTCAGGCAAGAATACTGGAATGGTTGCCATTTCCTTCTCCAGGAGATCGTCCCACCCCGGGGGTCAAACCCGAGTCTCTTATGTCTCCTGCATTGGCAGGCGGGTTCTCTACCACTAGTGCCACCTGG
Source organism: Redunca redunca (assembly GCA_006410935.1). Taxonomy (NCBI): domain Eukaryota; kingdom Metazoa; phylum Chordata; class Mammalia; order Artiodactyla; family Bovidae; genus Redunca; species Redunca redunca. The sequence continues at coordinate 676,457 of SJYQ01000463.1, forward strand.
GAAGCCTAGTGGGGTGGGAGAGAGCGCTAACTCCAGCCCGTAATCCTTGATGCTCAGCTATCTGGGCTGTGACGGCAGCACCCTCAGCTGAGAGCCAGGACCCTGGCTGTTGTAAGTCTGCCCGGAGTCTCATCCTGAACTACAAGGGCCAAGGGGTATGCAGCCACTGACCGATTACATCTGCCAGTCATGTGACCTGCCAAACTTTCCTCTCCTTGCAAATAGACTGGCCACCCTTGTCTTTGCAGTGGGTGCTTGTGGCAGCCACAGAGGGTCAGACAGAAGCGGTGAGGCAGCACCACGTCTGTCCTGCAGGAGACCTGGGAGAAGACGCAGTCACAGACTAGATGAAGATGCACTAAGTGGGTGGTTGGATGCATATTCGAGAAGGAATCCATGCCAGCTCTTTCCCTCAGGCCACAGCTGGGGTGGATGGGGACTGGTGGAGCCTTGACCAACCTGAGGAAATGAGGAGAGAGATTCTGATGCTTGATGTCCAGTGGCATCCTGGGAGGTGGCTCCTGCCTGGCTTTCTGCTCACAGCCCCGTAGTGGAGTTTGGTTCTGTGCCTCTTCAGCTCTGCAGACTTCTTTTCTGGAAAGTGTTTTGTTTGCCTTTGTGGGCCAGGTGCCTGCAGAGAGCCCATGCTCTGGGTTCTTAGGGACCCAGACATGTGCAAGGGGGAGACCCTCTCACTCAAGGGAGGGAGAAGGACACCTAGATGCCAGAGACTACATTTTGCAGCTTCCCTTGCAGCTAGGTCAGGTCACGTGACTCAGTGTATTAGCTTTCTGCTGCTGCTAAACAAACTACTGCAGACTTCATGGCTTAAAGCAATCACAGTATTCTCTTACAGTTCGGGAGGTCAGAAGTGTGACATGGATTTCACTGGTTTAACGTCAAGGTGTCAGCAGGGTTATCTTCCTTGTGGAGGCTCCAGGGAACAATCCTTTTTCTCATCCCTTCCAGCATCCAGAGGGGGCTTGCATTCCTGGGCTCAGGGCTTCCCTCTTCCATCTTCAGAGCTAGCATCTTTCTCACCCTTTCTCTGTTGTGAGAGTTTTCTGAGTGGATAAAGACAAGAAAGAGCTAGCATCTTTCTCACCCTTTCTCTGTTGTGAGAGTTTTCTGGGTGGCTAAAGACAAGAAGGATCCTCTGCTCTTAAGAGTTCACACAGTTACTTCCAGCCATCTTGGATAATCCAGGATATTGCTTAACCGTAATCACATCCTAACATTCTTCTTGCCATAGAAGGCAGCATGTTCACAGATTTCAGAGATGAAGATGTGGACATTGATGGGGACCATTATGCTGCCCTTTGCCCATGGATAACGGGCTGTAAGGATAAGCACAGGCAACTTCTGTTTCTTGAACTTAAGAAGAAGCCACATGCTTTTCATCTTTCACGCACCCTCCAAGACCCAAGACTGAAGGCATTTGGGGCACTCAACCTAGACCTAGAGATGGAAGCTGTATGTTGAGGGTGGTGGAGACACCTATGTGCCCTGGCTCCCTGTGGGAAGACCCAGAGCATCCTTCACTGCTCTGGACGGGTGTGTGAGTTAGATGGAAATTTCTCCCTTATTCAAAGCAATACCTGGGGGACTCTATGTCCTGGTACTGATCTTCCACTTACTTTTACTAACACAGAGAGATTATTAATTTATTTTATGAGAATGCATTCTTTCTGAAAAAAATTATTTATTTTTGACTGTGTTGGGTCTTCATTGCTTCGAGGACTTTTTTTCTAGTGGCATGAGCGGGGGTACTCTCTAGTTGTGGTACTTGGGTTTCTCAATGCAGTGTCTTCTCTTGTTGCAGAGCATGGGCTCTGGGCAGGTGGGGTTCAGCAGTTCCAGCACGTGGGCTCAGCAGCTGTGGCACAGGAGCTTAGTTGCTCCACAGCATAGGGAATCTTCCTGGACAAGGGATCGAACCCATGTCTTGTGCATGGACGGGTGGATTTTTTTTTTTTTTGACCACTGAGCCACCAAAGAAGGCCCAGAGAGATGATTATATTAGAGACGCAGCTGAGTTACAGAGAGCCAGCCTGGCTTGCCTGGGACTCAGAGAAGTGCTTCCCAGGGGTGGGTATTTCATCAAAGCATTAGCCAGCCAGACAGGGATGGAAGGGGCAAGGATGCTGACTCTCTCCACTAAGCTGTTCTGCCTGGGAAGTTGCTCTCTCTTTCTCGTACCTTTTGCTTTACCTTCAGGCCCGTTTTCCTTAGGCTTACAAACAGGAGTGATTTGGCACTGAAATTGGACTTGCCTCGGGCTGGCAGGCACAGGTTAATTTCCAGGACTAGAGTACACTGTACATCCAGGGGATAGAGTTGGAAGGGGTCCAAATTCGGGGCCCAGCTTCCGCCTCCAGCGTGGGCTAAACTCTCTAACTCATGGATGTGCAGGGCCCTCTTCCTGGAGGTCCCTTATATGACATACCTGGTGATGGATGATCTGGCGTTGGCTTGCACACCACCAGTGACAGGGAACTCGATTTCCACTCCCAGATCTGTTTCCACCATCTCTATGGTTTCAACAAAGGGGAGCAAGTCGGTGCTGGGAGACCTCAGAGGCTAAGAACCAAGATCAAGCTGAGCTCAGGGCAGGATAAGAGAGAGTAACTGACATCTTGGATCAGTGAGCCTGGGATCAGACAGACCCGAGTGACCCTGGGTATCTCAAGGAGGGAGATATAGAATACCCAGGGTATTCTAATGTCTGGGTACCACAAGGTATTAGAAACTTCGGGATGTTTGCAAGAGCTGGGCTTGCAAAGATCAGGGAAGCTGCTGCTAGAGCTTAAGAGCTCAGAGCCACAGAGAGGACAGACGCGACTGGCAGGAGGCTGAGCTGAAATTGGGGGCTGCCCAGAGGCTAGGCAGTGGTGAGACCTCGTGCCAACTGCCTGCAGAAGCCAGGGCGTCTGATGTTCCTGCAGGGGTAATGGAGGTTCCCTTTGATCTCCCGCTTTCCAGGTCTCCACGCCCGAGTGCCTCTCATCTCAGAGAACTACCAGACATTCTGTGGCTGAGAAAGGCAGCTTCTGGGCTTCTAGCCCCTGCCTTGGGGGAAGGGGCAGAGAAGGGGGAAGGGGCAGAGAAGGGGGCAGGGCAGAGGGGTGGGCTGGGTGAGAGGAAGGGAAGGCAAGAGACTGTCCAGCACATGTGGTCTGGTTCAGACACCCGCCCCATCTTTCCTAGCATTTTCATGTGAAGAGTACTCGACCAAGCACATGGTGGCTTAGAAACGACCCCATGGATGAGCTTTCTGGAAGCTGCACAAGCTAAAGAGGAGATGACCCCCAATATTGGGTCATTCCTTATTTTCTCCATGGAAATATTCCCCCCAAAGTGTTTGGACTTCTTGGAAAATCAGCTTGGGATAACCAATTTATTCATCTACTAACTGCAGAGTACGTCATGAGAAACGCTGGGCTGGAAGAAGCACAAGCTGGAGTCAAGATCGCTGGGGGAAATATCAATAACCTCAGATATGCAGGTGACACCACCCTTATGGCAGAAAGTGAGGAGGAACTAAAAAGCCTCTTGATGAAAGTGAAAGAGGAGAGTGAAAAAGTTGGCTTAAAGCTCAACATTCAGAAAACGAAGATCATGGCATCTGGTCCCACCACTTCATGGGAAATAGATGGGGAAACAGTGGAAACAGTGTCAGACTTTATTTTGGGGGGCTCCCAAATCATTGCAGATGGTGACTGCAGCCATGAAATTAAAAGACGCTTACTCCTTGGAAGAAAAGTTATGACCAACCTAGATAGCATATTCAAAAGCAGAGACATTACTTTGCTGACTAAGGTCCGTCTGGTCAAGGCTATGGTTTTTCCTGTGGTCATGTATGGATGTGAGAGTTGGACTGTGAAGAAAGCTGAGCACCAAAGAATTGATGCTTTTGAACTGTGGTGTTGGAGAAGACTCCTGAGAGTCCCTTGGACTGCAAGGAGATCCAATCAGTCCATTCTGAAGGAGATCAGCCCTGGGTGTTCTTTGGAAGGAATGATGCTAAAGCTGAAACTCCAGTACTTTGGCCACCTCATGCGAAGAGTTGACTCATTGGAAAAGATTCTGATGCTGGGAGGGATTGGGGGTAGGAAGAAAAGGGGATGACAGAGGATGAGATGGCTGGATGGCATCACTGACTCAATGGACGTGAGTTTGAGTGAACTCTGGGAGTTGGTGATGGACAAGGAGGCCTGGCATGCTGCGATTCATGGGGTCGCAAAGAGTCAGACACGACTGAGCGACTGAAATGAACTGAAATGAACTTCCCTGGTGACTCAGTGGTAAAGAATCTGCCTTCCAATGCAGTAGGCGCAGGTTAGATTCTTGGGTTGGGAAGATCCCCTGGAGAAGGAAATGGCAACCCACTCCAGTATTCTTGCCTGGAGAATCCTATGGACAGAGGAACCTACCGGGCTACAGTCCATGGGGTCGCAAAAAAGTCAAACACGACTTAGCATCTAAACAACAAATCTATACTTAAGGTCAGAGGCAGTATAAAATGACGATTTTAAAAAATACCTTTTTGCTGTTTCACATTTCATGGAAGTTTGTGTACTATTGGCATGTGATAATTGCTTGTTACTTACACATGTTACGTTGACATCGGCAGGCATGATCATCTCAGTTGTTTGAGATACAGCATCCTTGAGACCCATGTTTCTCTGAAAGTTGTATTCTAAGCCACAGGGTTCATTCATGTAACATTATGACAGTTCACACAAAAGATCCTGGAAGTATACATCTGTGATCTGCGTGGCTCTTGACGTGGTCTTAAACGGGCTTCTTTAGAATGACATGCAGCACTCAGGGCTGTGAATGCCTTGGACCCGTAAAAGGATGACTAACTCCCTGGGCATTTCTTTGTCTCCTTCATAGCGACCTCTCTCAACACCCCCAGCTAGCCTTGATCGAGGTCATTTCAGTCTTTGCCTCAGCTTCAGACATAACCTTACCTTGTATTCGGGCTTGCAAAGAAAACAAGGGAGTGAACATACAACTCCTCTGTGTGTGTGTTTATATTTGTATAGTGTTTATAGAAAGTTCTTTCATGGGCTTCATTCATTCATTCATATTCATTCATTGACTCATTCACATCATCTCCATCCTGAAACCCTTGAGTGGATTTCCACTGCCCTTAGGATAAAAGCCAAGCTTATCTCCCAGGCCCAAGGATCTCAGCATCCCCTGAAGCCCGTCTGGACTCCTCCTCCTCCTTTCCCTCCTCACTCTGTCCTAGGGGTTCCCCCTGTGCTGGTCCTCAGCCCGCCCTGCCTGCCGGAGCCCCATCACCTGCTGTCTCTCTGCCAGACATGCTGGTCCCTCACTTCTGTGCCTGGAGAATCCCTCTCTCTTCCTCCAGGTCTGTGTTCAGCAAGGCTGATTGTCCTCCTTCCTACAGAAGGAGCTCCCCATCGCCATCACTCTTGGGGGGCAGTCTTCCTGTTCGACCCTCTTCCTCTGGCCCTTAACACTATCTGGCGGGGTCTGGCTTGGCTCTGCTTGCTCGCCTGTGGTCTGGGTCCGCCCCTTGGCGTCCGCTCTGGGGGTTGAGGGCCGAGCTCAGAGAGGGGAAGAGCACCCCCCACCCCTGGAGCTTTTGGATGACCAGAGTTGGCTGGCTTTGTGACATCAGCTCCAGCAGAGCCTAGGGCTCACCGCTGGGTGTACGGAGTCGCCGTGGCTGGAGATTACGTCAGAGGGAATGGAGCTCAGAGTGGTCAAGGGACATTTCCAAGACCAGACAGCAGATAAGCCAGGAGACTGGGAGTGAGCCTGCATGCATTCACAGCTTGCACTTGAGCATGGGCGAAACCACCCTCTCTCTGCCCTCCCCCACTGACCTGCATGCATTGACATGTTTCACTTCTGAAAAACTGACTTACATTAGGAAAATTAGAGCATCAAGAGTCTAATCTTTTCCCACCCCCAGCAAGACATCATCAGCCTGGGAAAAATCTCACCCGGGCCCTGTGTAACTTGATGGAAATAGGCAATGTGACGGCACTGGTTCCCTTGGTGAAAGCGGTGACGTCCTTTGCTTGGAGTCACGGGTGGAATGATTGGACCAGAGAAGTCATTTCAGCTGGAGAACATTGGGTGCAGATGAAGTGATGGGCCTGCTGCGGCTTTTAAGATGAAATATTTAAACAAGCGGAACCTCATGCGGGTAATGTATGAAATTCTCCTGAGATGTAAATCACACAATTTGTAAGCGCCCTTTAACAAAGTCAATTATGTTACCTGAGCTTATTAGAGACGAGGGTCCCTTATCCTTACACTCTCCCATTTCTCCCTGGTACTTTTGCCAAGCCAAAGTCCTCTCTCCAGAAGCGAGATATTATTTAAAATCCTTCAATATGGTTCTACAAATTGGATGGAATCTTTTAAAAATCTGAAGAGCGCGTGCCTTATTGACGATGTTGGTGAGGAGCAGCACTTTGGCAGATGCATAGCAGGAAACATCTTCTGTATTCCTGAAATCACCTCTATTAGATTATGTAGATATGATCTATGAAAATACTCCCAAACTTAATCTGTCGAGACTTGGGAGAGTGTATAAGCAAATGCTTAGATTTGCATTAGAGTCTTGACTTTGAAATCCATTACTGTAAGTTCCTTGCTGACTTTGAGGGGCAATCTTTAGCGCAGGAGGGGGGCAGGAGGGGCCACATTTGTATTTAGAGGCTGGCTGGCCCCCTGGATGGTTTTTTAAGGCCCTTTAAATCTCTTTTGAAGGTCAATTCCATCTTTTTCATTAGAGAATTAGTATCAGCCAAGCAAAGCAAGCCTGTGTCAAAACTGACTTCAGCTTGATGGCTTTCTGAGATCATTTTTAGAATATTTGTTTTATTATGTTTTTGTTCCATTTTAACTTATTTTAAAACGTCGAAATGTGTTGCATTTGATTTTTTTTAAAACCACTTCCTCTTTCTGAACCACTTTTTGTATTCTCTGGCAGAAGTATGTTTTTAAAAAAACCCAAATGTAGAGTAAAAAATAATGATAGATATAATATTAAACAAATTGATATTTTAAAATAAATATTTAAATAAATAATAATTTTAAAAAATAGTAAAAGAATGTCTGATAGCGTCTTAATGATACAAGGCTTTTTCTCTCCCTTTTTGTTAGGGGGCAGTGCACAAATTCTTTCTGTTCACATTTTACTCTGTGTTATTCAATTATTGGGCTTCCCAGGTGGCACAGGGGTAAAGAATCCACCTGCCAATGCAGGAGACACAAGAGATTCAGGTTTCATCCCTGATCCCCTGGAGAAGGAAATGGCAGCCCCCTTCAGTATTCTTGCCTTGAAAATTCCATGGACAGAGGAGCCTGGCAGGCTACAGTCCACGGGGTCATAAAGAGTCGGACACGACTATGTGACTGAGCATGCACTCACGCATTCAGCTATTAGATACTTTAAATAAGTTGACTTTTCTATATCAGAAGTCAGCAAACTCTTTGTGTAAAAGGCCAGAAAGTAAATATTTTAGGTTTTATGGGGCTGTTTGTTCTCTGTCAAAGCCACTCAACTCTGCCTTCTAAGCATGGACGCAGCTGTAGACAAAATGTCGATGAATAGGTTTATCCAGTCAAACTTTATGGACACTGAAATGAAATGTGGGATGTGAATTTCATGTAATTTTCAGGTTTTCCCCAATATTATTATTGTTCCAATTTTTTTCAACCACTTAAAGAGGCTGTGGGTGGGCTGGACTTAACCCCTGGACCATAGCTTGCTGATTCTGTTCTATATAGTAGCTGAAGATAATTGCCTTTCCTTAACAATTAAAGGTTGATATGAAGCTCTCAAGGAATTTTGTTTTAAAATAAAAATATAGGAGGAGTTTTGCAAGTGAAGACTGGCCATTAAGAAGCTAATAATACTTGGACTGTAGTAGGAATTGATTCGGAGAAGGCAATGGCATCCCACTCCAGTACTCTTGCCTGGAAAATCCCATGGACGGAGGAGCCTGGAAGGCTGCAGTCCATGGGGTCCCTGAGGGTCGGACACGACTGAGCGACTTCACTTCCACTTTTTACTTTCATGCATTGGAGAAGGAAATGGCAACCCACTCCAGTGTTCTTGCTTGGAGAATCCCAGGGACGGGGAGCCTGGTGGGCTGCCATCTGTGAGGTCGCACATAGTCAGACACGACTGAAGTGACTTAGCAGCAGCAGCAGCAGGAATTGATTAATCCGTCACCTACTTACTGAATGCCTGCTCTGTGTCTGGTGCTCTGCTTGGGGAGGAACATGGTGCCACAAAATGACCTGGGGTTGTGATTACTGTCAAAAGTAGGGAGGGGCTCGCAGAATAATTTTTGTCATTCTAAGAATATTTTGGAAATGATGTAAAGTGATGTAAGAGTGTCTATTTTTTCTTAACTTAATCCCTGGTGACTTTTCATTTCCAGTCTCTAGAAGAGGAAGGAGAAATTGCTCTTGAGAAGTTTAAGCCTCTGTACATTTTGGACCTGGGCACGGACTCAGCTGTTCCTAATTCACCTCTGGTCAAAGGTCACCTGTAGGGCTGTCAAACTCATCGCTGACAAGTCACTTGGCTGACCTGGCTGTGTAAATCCTTCTAGGGGGACAAATATCAGTGGCCCTCTAAAAAGAAAGTTCTAGTCATTATACCAGTAATTACCATCACTCAAATGGGGCTATGCATACAACTCAACCTAGAATAAATGAAACCAAGAAGGTCCTATTACTGCTGTTGTTGCTAAGTCGCTTCAGTTGTGTCCGGCTCTGTGCGACCCCATAGACGGCAGCCTACGAGGCTCCCCCGTCCCCGGGATTCTCCAGGCAAGAACACTGGAGTGGGCTGCCATTTCCTTCTCCAATGCATGAAAGTGAAAAGTGAAAGTGAAGATAGTCGTGTCCAACTCTTAGGGACCCCATGGACTGCAGCCCACCAGGCTCCTCCGTCCATGGGATTTTCCAGGCAAGAGTACTGGAGTGGGGTGCCATTGCCTTCTCAGGTCCTATTACATCCAACCCTAAAGATTTATTAATGAGTCATCCTAACACTCCACGTGGACCTATTTGGGCTGACTGGGGATGCTCATCTGTGACTTTGGAACAACTCAGCACACAAAGCTTTAAGACCCCTCGAGATATTTCTATCTCTTGACTGTAATTAAATTTCTAGATAACTTCCTTACCTAGAGAAGTTATATATAAATATGGTTAATGCAATTGTATTTGTAATATGAAATCGGTGAAAGTCATATTCATTTCCAATAATAGCCAAATGTGAAAAATCATCATATATATACCCATATTTTAATGCCTGCTAACATTTTTTTTCTAAGAGGAAGATTTGAAAAATATTTATTTATAAAGTCAAGACTCCAGACAACCCTACTGAATTGTCCCAACCCTAGAGATGTAAAAGTGGGCAATCTTGGACAACATTAGCGTGCCTTTATGACAAGTGAGCTCAGGGGCTGTGTATCAAGTTTTGGCCCGTGGGAAAAATGAAATGTCCCAGGGAACCTTCTTCTGTGTCCGTGCTTTCCTCTAGTGAAGTGGCTCCCGGTGAAGCCAAGGCGGTGCTTGCCTGGAACACAAAAGGCACTTGCTCAGATGAATAAATCCATGAACGAAATCTGGTTTAATGGGCTGAGGAGAATTCCATCATGGTAGCATGACAGTTGGATGGTCCAGTCCTGAAGTTGAGATCTCATTACCTGGATGTCTTAGGAAACTTACAGAACTCCCCTGATTTTTGTTAGGTCTCTGTGTGTGTGTGTGTGTGGGTGTGTGTGTGTGTGTACGTGCACTCAGTTATGTCCGACTGTTTGCGACCCCGTGGACTGTAGCCTGCCAGCCTCCTCTGTCCATGGGATTATCCAGGCAAGAATACTGGAGATTCAGTCTTTAAGCACATTCATAACTCCTTCTCAGGTGATGTGAAGATTGAAGGAGATGATTGATGCTGGTGATGTACTCGACTGGGGTGTGCACTTAATGGGTTCCCAATAAAGGTCAGAGAAGGCAATGGCACCCCTCTCCAGTACTCTTGCCTGGAAAATCCCATGGACAGAGGAGCCTGGTGGCCTGCAGTCCATGGGGTCGCTAAGAGTCCGACATGACTGAGTGACTTCCCTTTCACTTTTCACTTTCATGCATTGGAGAAGGAAGTTGCAACCCACTCCAGTGTTCTTGCTTGGAGAATCCCCGGGATGGGGGAGCCTGGTGGGCTGCTGTCTATGGGGTTGCACAGAGTTGGACACGACTGAAGTGACTTAGCAGCAGCAGCAATAAAGGCCAGCTTTAGTTCATATGCTATTGTGAAAGGCATTGAAAGTATTAGTCACTCAGTCGTGTCCGACTCTTTGCGGCCGCATGGACTGTAGCCCACCAGACTCCTCTGCACATGGAATTCTAAAGTCAGGAATATCTTCCTGATCCAGGGACTGAACTCAGGTCTCCTGCTTTGCAGGCAGATTCTTTAACATCTGAGCCACCAGGGAAGCCTGCGAAAGACGCTGGCCCACTTAAAAATAAGTTCAAACTTATTTAACTGAGCAAAATAATTTCTTCATGGGCATCTTGTTTAATTGTTTATATCTCACACTTCAATATTTACAATTTCTTTTGAGACACTGTTCTACATTCTTTTCAATAAATTGTGATTTTTTTAAAAGTGGTAATGCCTCCATGGTTTCTGCTAACATTAAAAAATTCTGTGATATACACATTGGTTTTCATTTGGTCTATTTCTGAGCTTTCAATAATGTGTGTGTGTGTGTGTGTGTGTGTGTGTGCATGTGTGTGTGAGTGATGTGTTTCCCTGAAGGCCCAATAATTTCTTTTATGTCTAACCTGGGTCAGTTTGTAAGGCAGGAAAACAGTATTTAAAATCCTATTAATGAAATAGTTGGATGCTTTCAGATATTTCTGCAGCACACAGGGCTCTTGCTGCATACATTACATATTTTATCATTAATTTCTAGTGACTCATCAACACCGAGGGCTCTCAGACGCCTTCCAGCTGAGTGCTGACGTGCTTGCTGTGCTCATGCCACCAGGTCCTGACCTCCCAGCTGACTGCTCCCAGCCCATCAGGGAAATCTCAGGACCCTGGGGAGGGTCCAGTCATGGGTGGGCTTAGGATAAAGCAAACCAGTGGTTCCTGTCCAATACAACCAGAGGGACACATCTAGATCTTTGTGGAGAAAAACATCCTTATTCTTTGGAGAAACCCATGGGGAGATGATGCTGAAGCTGCAATACTTTGGCCACCAGATGTGAAGAGCTGACTCATTGGGAAAGACCCTGATGCTGGGAAAGATTGAGGGCAGGAGGAGGAGGGGACAATAGAGGCTGAGATGGTTGGATGGCATCACCGACTCAATGAGTTTGAGCAAACTACAGAAAATAGTGAAGGACAGGGAAGCCTGGTGGGCTGCAGTCCATGGGGTCACAGAGAGTTGGACACGACTGAAATACTGAACCACAATAACAGTGGAGAGCTAGTTCCCCTTGGCCCTCTAAATGTGAATGATAAAGCCCTGCGGCTGTTGACAGCTCTCCTGCCGTGATGGATATTGAAACAGGAAGCCAGAGTCAATGAAACACAGCAGGAAAAGGGCTGGACCCAGGGGCTGAGAACACTCGTTGTTGGTTAAGCCAGGCACAGGCCTATTTCTGTTCCTTGCAGCCCAGAGCACCCTCCCTGATTCACTTGGCCTTGGCGAATCACCCTGGGGAAAGGGCTCATTGTACCTGTATCACGGGTAAGCGTCAGTACTACCTGCTGGCGCAGGGCAAGGCCCAGGGTGGACCTGAGAGCTTGGGACGGCTCCTCCCACCTGGCATTCCCTTAGCCCCTTGACCCTTAAGGGAACAATGGATGGAGTGATCCCCTAGGAAACAGTGTGCCCAAGGAAGTTTGGGCTCCTCGTCAAATTGAACTGTAACTATTTCCCTTGTCCTGGGTAACCTATTTCTTTCTTTTTCATGAAGATTAAACAAGATTGTGTTCTTGTGCCATGAGAGTTTTATCCTGAGTCCTCTGGTGGCCATTGAACTAAACTGAAATCCAAGGGAAACAACAAGATCACATGCGGATGTTCAAATCTGATTGAGTTGTTTGAAAATATGATGTTAAAATGTCAGTGGTATTTGGTGACCCTGGTTCGGAATGTGTGTATATATGAAAACTAATTTTTGTGTGTGGGGGGCAGGGGAGAGAGAGAGAAGAGGGGGAGGAAGAGGAAGGAAGGAGGAGAAAAGGGAGGAGAGGAAGAAGAAAGGGAAGTGAGGAGAAGGAGGGGGAAGAGGGAAGAGGGAGAGGACCAGTATCTAGGGGCATCCAAGGAAAAGCCAGGCTCCCTTCAACCTCCAGCCACAAGCCTCTCAAGTTCAGACTTACTTGAACATCTCAACGACTGTCCCACTTAATGAATTAGGAAGCTCTTTATAGAGAGGCTACCTTTCTGAAAGCATCAGAAGGTCACTGTTATATTAAGCCCACAAGTCTGGCTTTTAAAGATTTCTGATGTTACAGAGGTCAGAAGCAGACCTTTATCTGATGACTTCTGCTCCCAGGGAGTCGCAGGACACAGAATTATAGCTGAATGCGGTGTGTCTGACATTCTCCCCTGGGTTCTTAAGCACGAGGAGCTAGGCATTCCCCTCCTAGGTGGATTCCTCTTGGAAATTGGCCTTCTCAACCAAAGACCCTGATCTCAGCATCAGGGCCCTACCCATTTGAACTTGACCTGTCTTTCCCACTTCATCCCTCACCTCTGCTTTTCTCACCTCCACTCTCCACACACCCTGCCCCTCCATCAGGGTGACCTCGCCCCATCCCAGTGTCCGTCCAGCCCAGGCCCAGACTTCACCTGTTGGAAAGGTGCTCACCCGGTTGAAGAGGTTCGTGGAGCCCTACAACCTTCTCCTTTCAAGCATCTCTCGAGGGTCTGTCTTTAGTCGACTGGGATGCTGCCCTTTCACTCCTTTTGGTGTCGGGACGTGGAGGGGTGGTCAGACCGGGTGGACTGGTCCTAGGCCAACAGTCAAGATCTCAGAGGGATCGAGACTCCGAGTTGAAGTCTAGCCTGGCCATGTCTGGCTGGGTGGCCCTGGGGAGTCACTGTCATATCCACTCTCTGGGTGCCTCCTGTGGGGAAACGTCCACTCCTCCTGCCCAAGGCATCACCACTGCCTGTCCTTGTCCTGAGGGCTGCCTGTAGGTCCCGGGTCCCACCTAGAAGCTCCCCCCAGACAGACCCTGTTTGACTTCTGAATCCACATGGAAAGAATCACAATCAAATATGTCAACAATCTCAACAGTTCAAGTAACAAAAATGACTCATTCTTGAACTTGCATCTCTTGCAAAATGTTGAAAATGATCCAACTCATGTCCCCCTACCTTCCCAGTGGCTCCGAGGTTCCTTTCCGTCCCTTCCCTAACTCCATCATCCCCCACACTTCTTCAGAGCTTGCGTTTTGCTAGCCTACTGCTGCAAAAGAGTCCACCCATTCTCCCTACCCCAGCCCACCAAGGCTGGCTTCTGCCCCCCCATACCTCTCCCACTTCAACCCACCAGAAAGTCCTCTCCTGTGGGTCATCTCCCCCATCCTCAGCATCTCTGGGACTTCCTCAGTCTACTTCCTGAGTCTACATCACGAGTCCAGAATCCACCTGCTAGAAACAGGTGTGCTAGAGAGTGGAAGGGAGGATCCATCAACTGGGAAGAGCAACCCCCGCCTCGCTGGGCAGTGGGGGAGTATGGGAGCCTTCCCCCACCAGCCATGTCCCTTCTGCACAGTCTCACAGAGTCAGCTATAGACTGCTGACTGTTAGCATCTCCTCCACATGTGTGTGAGTGTTCAGTCATGTCCAACTCTCTTGCAACCCCATGGACTGTAGCCCACCAGGCTCCTCTGTCCATGGGGTTTTCCCAGGCAAGAATACTGGAGTGGGTTGCCATTTTCTCCTCCAGGGGATCTTCCCGACCCAGGGATTGAACCCGTGTCTTTTGTGGCTCCTGCATTGACAGGCATATCCTTTAACAGCTGGGAAGCCCCGGTCTCCTCCACAACCCTTCCTAAAACTGGATAATGTCCCAGATGGGAAGAGCAGAGGTCTGAAAGGGATGGAGCCTATTTAAAAAGGATGCTGACTTCTTTAGACTGAGAACTCAGGGCAGCTGACAGTCCATCATGCTGGTCTAGAAAGAGCATGTGAGATTCTGTTTGAGCTTTTCCACTCGTTTTAAGTGTGCCCATCTCCTTTCCACTGGCTCTTATAAATTACACTTCAGCCACGAGTCTCATCCTCAGTCATGGCAAGCATTCAAAAAAAAAAAAAAGACCCGAGCCATCGTGGAGTTCAGGCGTTGCTAGCTTCAGGGACTGTTCTTGTCCAGACTGCAAAAAGGCTCTAACGGGTGTGAGGTTCAGAGTGGGCTGAACTGGTCTCCATACCTGAAGTAAGGTGAGATAGAGAAGACCAGAGCCGTAGTGGCAGGAGCCCAGAATCCAAATGTAGATTCCTCTCACCTGTATGAAATTCCATGTCATATACACGTCTGATTTTTCTCATGTGTTTAAAGTCCAAGGGAGAAAGGCCACCGGCTTCTGGAATGTCACCCATCTGGGCAAAGATCTCACAGTCTGGGCAAAGATCTCACAGTTGTTCACGCTCAGCCCAGTACCTGGCTCCAAGGATGCACTGCCAGTATCTCCCTTGAATGTCTGGATGGATGCTTAACTCATTTCCTGAAAAATAGCCTGCAGCTTAGCAGGACTTTTAATAGCACCACCTCCATGGCTGTGATTGCAGGACGTGATTTCCACATCAGTTAAGCCAGAGGCGGAAGCCAGGTTATCTGCAGCCCGGCAGTTACCCAGAGGGTCTACCTTTCCCTGCTCTGAATATGACAGCAGTGATCCATTCCCTGTCCGACCAGATCACTAGGAAACGCCATTCATAATCGTCCCCTCTATTGATCCTGGCTGGTAGGTATTGGCAGCTTAAAAAGATTATGTTTTAATTGGGAGCCAGATAGATGGCGTTTTAAGGTTTTGAGTTTCGTTTCATGCCATGCGATGGATTATTTGAGTTCGCTCAACACCAGAAGGACAAAGATTAATGTGTTGTCCTTTTCTTGGGGTGACCCTGGGTGCAAGTGTAGCTTGGGCTAAAGTGACTGAAAATCTTTTGCTATCACAGGGCTGAAAAGGTTGACTGTGAATTCATTAGTGTTATCTTTGTTTAGGGTATGAAATCTACGTATTAAACAGCTTTAGTGGGACACACATTTTCTCGAGGCTACACAAGCCTCAAGTGACTGGAGAAAAAAATGAGGATCTCTGATTTGTTCTGGGGGTGCGACGATGTGTGGGGCATTGGCCCAGGCCTCTCGGAAGCTGCTGTTTCCATGTTTTTGCAGTGGGGGAGGATAATAAGAAGTGAGCTGGGGACAAGATGCTGGGAAGACTCAACAGTGGCTGCAAAGGGAACTAAAGAATAAAGACGTAACAGCCACTGACTGCGGAGTATTTCCTAGGGACCAGACTCGGCCAGAGACTTGATGCACAGTCTCTCACCTAATGGGGGTGGGGGGGGCAAGAGGCAGCCTCTGAGCTCTTTCATTATCGCTGTTCTAGAGATGAGGAAACTGAAGGCCAGAGAGGTGAAGTCACTCGCTCAGAGTAACACAGTGAGGGTCTCCCCCTGCAGCTCTGGGTCTTGTCCCCATCTCGTTGATGCTCTAAAGGTGTAACCATCACGGTCCCCATTGGTATGGCATTGCTGTAACCATCCTCTTCCTCCTCACACCAGTTTCCAGGGCTACCCTAAAGAAGTACCACCCGGAACAACATCAACGACAGAAACTTATTGTCTCAAAATTCTGGAGACTAGAAGTCAGAGATCAGTGTGTCCGCAGCTGGGTGCTTCTGAGCGCTGTGGGTTGTGAAGTCTTTTCCAGGCCTCTCCCCGAGCTTCCGGTGGTTTGCTGACAATCGCTGGTGTTCCTTGCTGGGTAGATTCAGCATCCTGATTTCTGCTTTTACCTCCACACGATCTTCTCCTGCGTGTCTGTGTCCACATTTCCCCTTTTTTGTAAAGGACATCATCATATCAGATTAGGGCCCACCCTAATGGTCTCAGTTTAATAATATGCAGAAAACCCATGGCTTCTCTGGCGCTCCAGTGGTTGAGACTCTGGGCTTCCAGTGCCGGGGATGTGGGTTTGATCCCTGGTTGGGAAACTGAAAGCCCACCGGCTGAAGGCCACATGCCATTTGGCATGGCCAAAAAGTTTTAAAAAAACAACACCCAAGATACTCAGGATTAGGACTCTGACAGACTTTTTTCCAGGGCAGGGAAAGGGGGCAATTCAACCCATAGCAATCATCACTGGTTGATAAGAAGTAAATCTGGTAAGTCATTGCACCTGTCTTTGTCTGCTTGGGTTGCTATAACAATACCATAGCCTGGGTGGTTTAAACATCAGACGTTTATTTCTCAGAGTTCTTTCTGGTGTCCGGAAAGCCCAAGATCAAGGTGCCAGCAGATTCTGTCCACGATGGGGGCCCTCTTCCTAGACACACACGTCTGCATTCTCCCTTTATCCTTACCTGGTGGAACACTCTTCCTGTTCTTATGAGGATGCTAAATCCCATCATGGGGCCTCATCCTCAAGTTGTCACTGTTTAGTCGCTCAGTAGTGTCCGACTCTGCGATCTCATGGACTTTAGCCCACCAGGCTCCTCTGTCCATGGAATTCTCTACGCAAGAATACTGGAGTGGGTTGCCATTTCCCTCTCCAGGGATCTTCCTGACCCAGAGATCAAACCCAGGTCTCTCGCATCTCCTGCTTTGGCAGGTGGGTTCTTTACCACTGAGCCACCTGGAAAGCCGCGCATCCTCAGAGCCTCATCTAAATCAAAGTACCTGCCAGAGGCCCACATCAGTGGGACACAAACATTCCTTTACCTTCCCGGAGAACCAGTTATAACTGTGTAATTAGATCAGTTATTTGGCTGAGAGTTTCTGAGAGTGTCCAGAAAATCAGGTACATATTCACCTTGGTTGATCACTTCTCAACTAATAAATGTGACATGTAGTCACAGTCAGAGACTGCCCCTCTTTGGTTAGCATCTGACCCTTCTCAACTCCTAGGGGAAATCTCGAAAGATGTCATATTCCGTGCTAAATAAACAGTAAATGCTCTAGGACACTCACAGAGCCAAGGTCAATGTGCAGACAGAGCTTGTGGGTGACCTCAGGTCATTTCCCTGACCCCGCTGGCATCCCACTTCTTTCCTCAAAGAGTCTTGTAAGATCTAGACACGCACCTGCCTGGTTCAGCTTCCCCAGCTCTCCAAGTTTTCTTGGCATCCACTGAATCTTACAAGGGTCAGAGAATTCTCTTTGATATTTCACAGTCAGCACAGGCTCCTGCATCCTCACAGCCTCTAATCGCACCAGCTTTCTGAATATCAGGGAATCTCACCAAGTTCAAGGCTGTCCGGGAGGCACACACATGTACCAGGACCTCTCTAAGAGCATCAGAAGAAGCCGCCCTTGGATATGTGTTGCGAATGGTCATCATCTTATTTCTCTTTCCGGCCCCTCTGCTGTGTCCTCTAGTTCCCCGCCCTCCCCATGCACCCCTCTGTATGGCCCTGTCAGCGTAGCATGCTTCTCAGACACATTCATGTGAATTCAAAAGACTTGGCACTTTGGCCTCTTCTGAAATCTTCCCATGCAGTACCTGCTGCTTTGCCCCTGCAGTGGATAAGACCTATGCAAAAATCAACAAAGAAGAGGGGGGTGTGAGATAAAACTAATTTTCCAGAATGCAGACCTTGTACTTCAAGGAACAGCTAAGCATAGCAAGTTATTTATTCATGATTATCTGTAGTCATGGTTTGTTTCTACCCTTTCAGAGTTTATATGACATTTATATAATGTGCATAATATAATTATATATTTACATGAATTTCTCTTGTTTGTATTCATATATTTATTGTGAGCCCTGCCAGATGCATCTGATTAATTTAAAAAATAACATTCATGGAAATTCTTTTGCAACAGGAGGCCCTGTTAGACATTCCATGTTGGATTATTTCTATCCTTTTTCATAATTTCATAAGGGGCTTGTAAACTCCATCCATTTGGAAACTGTCTGTTAGAATTGAAAGGTCGCTTACACATTCCTCAGGGCAGACTTTGTATTTCTGAGACAGAGCAGATGAAATCCCCCAAGAAGAGAAGGGATTTGCTCATGGTGTGTTGGGAATCAGATCTCGTGGTGTCCAGTACAGCTCAGATACACACATGTGCAGCTCCACTCCCAGTGTTCATGGCCAGAGGTTCATGTTAACAGCAAGCCTAGTCTATGAGCCTCTGTCTAGACATTCCATCTTTGCTCATATTTCAGCACCAACTTTATGTTACAGAATTCTTTGCAATTTGGTTCATCCATTGTTGCATAGTCTAACACTATCACCATTATCATCAACACCATCATCGTCACTAACATCACCAATATCACCATTACCCCCATCACCATCATCATGACCACCATCACCATCATCACCATCACTATCGCCACCATAACCATCATCATCATTATCACCATCATAAAAGGACTTTATTGAGGGACTATTGGCACTTAGAACTGAAAAGAACATGGTTGAGAAAGGGTGCATGAGTCATTAGACTCAGGGAGTAAGGACTCAAGCGTCCCTTGGCTTGGTTCATCAGGACACATCACTGAGGCTCTTCCATGGTGAGCTGTCTTGTCTACCGCTTTCTCTCCAGCCTGATCCTCTGCTGTGTCAAGCTGTAGGAAGAGGAGCGAGAGATGGGGTCAGAGCCTGGCTCTCTGAAGATAATTGATTTTAATTTGCAGATTAACTTCCTTAGCACTGTGAAATCTTTGTAACAAAGATGTCCTTGCTAAGCAATTATACTCATGACCACCAGCACCGCCATCACCTCTCCATTGGAACTCTGAGGTGCCGGCCGTAAATCGAAAGCAAGCTGCCGCATCTCGACCAAAACCAGGAGGCTCTCCCCTCCAGGCGAGATGAGCCCCGTTTCAGCTGTGGCTCTTCAGACTCTTCAGCCTTATTCATGAAAATCAGCAAGCCCAGCAACAGTGAAACGCTGCCTTTTTAAAACTGAAGTGCAGTTGACTTACAATGTTGTGTTAGTTTCAGGGGTAGAGAAAAGTGATTCAGTTATGCAGTGTGTATGTATCTATTCTTTTCAGATTCTTTTTCCATGATAGGTTATTATAAGATACTGAACATAATACCCTATGCTATTATACAGTAGGTCCTTATTGTCTATCTGTTTTATTATAGAGCAGTGTGTTTTCTGTTCATCTCAAATTCCTAATTCATGCCCCTCCCCCGCATCTTTCCCCTTAAGCGTAAGTTTGTTTTCTATTAAACACCTTTTATATGCTGTGCCCTATGCCGGTTTAACCCTCTTCATTTACAGACTGAGGACATCTTGAGGGCAGGAAACCTTCTGACCCGGTCCCACTTATTGTTCTGAGGAGGAGCCTTGCAAATTGCGTTCCCTGGAGGAGAGTTTACAGATGGGATTCCAGTTGGGAAAGCTGAGGCTCAGAGAGGGGGTGGGGCTTGAGCGAGGCCACGCTGCACATCATTGCAGACTGCTCCATGCCCACCCAGAATGGGTCAAGACAGCACTGTGTCTGTGGCAATGAAGAAGCCACACCTCCCTCTTTTCATTTCTGGTTTGCATTTCAAACTTAACTCTAATTCGGCAGAACCATGGCTCATTGCTGTGCTCCTGCAGGACGAGTTTGAAAACATGGTAGGAACTCCGTGCACATCTGAAGAATGATCTCTTTGCAGGTCTAGAATCAGACTGTCTGGGCTCAGATTCTGGTTTCATCACTCATGAGTCCTATAAACAAATCACTCAGCCTCTCTAGCCTCCACTTGATCATCTCTGCTGCTGCTGCTAAATCACTTCAGTCGTGTCTGACTCTGCGCGATCCCATAGACAGCAGCCCACCAGGCTCCCCCGTCCCTGGGATTCTCCAGGCAAGAACACTGGAGTGGGTTGTCATTTCCTTCTCCAATGCATGAAAGTGAAAAGTGAAAGGGAAGTCACTCAGTCGCGTCCGACTCTTCGTGACCCCATGGACTGCAGCCCACCAGGCTCCTCCATCCATGGGCTTTTCCAGGCAAGAGTACTGGAGTGGGGTGCCATCGCCTTCTCTGTGATCACCTCTAAAATGGGGCAAATAGTATCTCATTTGTAGGGGTTTAAGGAAGCCCCCGATACATTGTCATGTAGTCAGCATTCAAGAAAAGTTAGCTCCTACTGTACTTTCTAGTGTTATTAATGTTATGGCCTCCCATTTTGAAATGGAAAAGGCCTGCAAACTCTATTCTATTTTATCTTCTCTCTACTATTTAAAAGTGAATCAAAGTCTGTATTCCTCGATCTAAGTTTTAAATTTGGATGCAGTCAATTATCGAAGATCTATTATCAACCTATTACAGTCTAACTTTTAGGATAATCCTATTCCAAATGAGCTTATTCAAGTCCACTCCTCAGTTACTTTCCGTGATTCAATAGCTAGCTTCCAGGCTGTGCCAGGTATAGCAGTTAGATCTAGCTCTCAGAGATGGAGGAGTGAGCTGAGGGCTGGACCAGCGAAGCTCAAGCATGCCTGGGATGGCAGGGGAGGGGAGCATCAACTTAGCCCTCCCACGTGGGGCACTACTTTCTCAAAGTTCATTTTCATTAGCCCGAGGCCTTGTGTGTTTGAAAACACGGGGCTCGCCCATTCCAAATTACTTTCTCTCTTATCTCCACTGTTTCTACACTGAAGACCCCAGAGAGAAGGGAGAGAGTGAAGAGACGTGAGTAACAGAGGATGAGGTACAGGGGAAGGTGCTCATTCTCCTTCTCTAAGCAGGATGACTGGCTGACCGTTTCATCTCATGGGACCTCGTGACAGGAGAGAAACAGCATAGGGCCTTAAAGGACACACGGGAAAGCTGGCCTTCGTGGGATCCTGCAAAATCGCACTTTGCTCTAAGAGCTGGAGGAAGAGAGGCGATACCCTCAACAGTGACGCTTCCCATACGTAGACAATAAAAATCAAAGTAATGAGCATTATCAAGCTCCTATTATGAGACCCTGTGTTCTCAACTCTTTACACTTTATCTCAGCTGTCTCTTAAATCTGGTAAATTCTGTGCTGTTACTGTGCCCATTTCACAGATGGAGAAATTGATTCTTTGTGAGGCTGAGTTAAGCTTGGAGGTGATAGAGCCAGGATTTGAAGCTCAGCGTTCTGGCTGAAGAACCTGCAGTCCCCCGCCTCTCCCCACACTCTGGATGTTGGGGTTTCCCTGGCTGGGGTCAGAGCTCCATGGACCAGGCCACAGTTGGGGTGTACACCACAGAACAGTCTGTGTAAGATACAGCTTTAAGAACCTCCAAGATACAAGAGGTTCTGTTCTTAAAGCCCATGTGCTAAGTGGGAGGAACACTATTGTGTTCTTCATTTCCTCTTAGGACAGGTTTACAAAGACTTTTTCTTTCATTGCCTTTTGGTGTTTGGTCATATGCTAAGGTCTACACAGTGGGAGAAAGCAGGAGGGAGAAACTCTAAATCTCTGGAAATTTTCCTGCTACTTGGGGAGTCTGGAAGTATTCTCAGGGGCAGCACCTGAACTAACAGTTTTTCACAACCACAGTGAACTGACAAACATTTATAGATGTGAATTTTTACACCCAACAGATAAAAATACAGACTAAAATGATAAACATAGATTTATAGACTAAGAGATGTGGATTGCATCTGATATAAAGCACTTAATTGCTTCCGGAGATAAAGAGGGACAGTGTAATCAGGAAATATTCCATAGGAGGCAGGGCTTTTGAGTTAGGGTTTGGAGGGATGAATAGAAGTTTGCCAAGCAGAGACTGTGGCAGGAGGAATACCCTCCATGCTGGCAGAATGTCCTAAGCTGATGCTGCAGTGTGTTCTCTAAGGCACCAAGCTACTACATTGTTTTATCCTTTTTAATGATGTACTTCATAACAGGCTTCCCAGGTGGTGCTAGTGGTAAAGAACCCACATGCCAATGCAGGAGACATAAGAGATGCAGGGTTCGATCCCTGGGTTGGAAAGATCCCTTGGAGGAGGGCATGGCAACCCACTCCAGTAATCTTGTCTGGAGAATATTGTGGACAGAGGAGCCTGGTGGGCTACAGTCCATAGGGTCCCAAAGAGTCAGAAATGACTGAAGCAGCTTAGCATGCATGCACTTTATGAAACAGCCTGTGGAAGTTAAAGTGAGTGCTCTGAAAATCCGAAGTATTTCTCTCCTTGAGTTCCCTGTTTGGTCCTTGAAACAGAATCTCTTTTTAGCAATATGAAGAAGCCAATTCTAATCGATCTAGAATTTCCCAACTGCAGATGGGGAATGAAGATTAAAAAGTGGAAAACAAAATTTGAAGAAATCAGGCATCTTTAGCACTGCATTTTCCCAAAGGCCTGGCATGTGAGGGTTTATTTTCCAGAACTGAGGCCACATTGGAGGCTCCATATTTAGCTATGCAAAGGCAGCTGTGTAGGCTGCTGGAAGTGTGGGCTGGCTTGAAACACTAGCTTTAGCGCGAGTTTCTAAGGCTTTAGACCTTCCATCCTGCTAATCGCAGGCCCTGGATGTGCTGGGAAGAGTGCCTTGTGAAAAAAAAATGGCCTCCATGCTCAGTAACACTGGAGAAGATGCTCACTTTCAGACTTGCCCACAGAACTTTCCAGAACATTCTTTAGGTCCAAATGAGAAGAAGCCCTGTTTTTGCTGTGGGTGTCTGTGAGTGGCATTTCCGGCAACCACACCTTAGCACAAGGGACATTCTGAACCTAGCTGCTGGGCTCCGTCCTATCAGCAGACCCGAGTCTGCCCTGGATCACCTCTGTGTCTAGCATTTTCTTCCCAGCTCTGAGTGGAAGGCACTAGAAGACTTGTGTTAAGAGGTTTATCGACACTTGCCCAGGTGATCAGGGGAGGAGGCCGTGGATGGAAGGGAGGATCCGTGTGTATTTTCACTTTCAGCTGAAAAACTGCACCTTCTGGGAAAGTTCAAGACCTGAGGGTGAGGCTCTGGTTGCCCCTGGTTACCTGGCGCGTCTCCAGGCAGGCCTGAAAGGTGTTCACGCCAAATGATCTGGCAGCGCTCAGCATTTGCACTGGACTGCCAGGTCCCACCGGTGCTTGGTCAGCTGCTGGGCATCAGCGGTCTCGGTGTCTCCAGAGGGTGGAAGCATCAACACACGGACCCCATCTCAGCATGCCCGAGCTCAGGGGACTCACACACTCGCTGCATCCTTGGGGGCTCGTGGAGGGGCCCTTTATCTGACCTCCCCAAAGCGGGTCCAGGCTGACTTGGGGTTTCTCTGTGGCTTGGGGTTTCCCCGCATCCAAGAGATGCAGCTGCAGAAATCTCATTGGTGCTTTCGCATTCCTCATGGGTGATCTTGTATCAGCTCAACCTCGGATTGGTCTCCATTTGTCTGCCCTGCCCACTTTGGGCCCCTAGAGCCCTGGCTGCCCTGGGGCTGAGCCTGGAGGAGTCATAGCTCATTTACAGAAAATAGCACCCCCCACCCCCAAGCTCAGACCCCTGATACCAGCAGGGACAAGGAAGGTGGCATTGATACAGAAAGAAAGTGGATGTTGAAAACATCCAGTGTGTCTGGTGTATGAAAACAGGTCTGGCTGGTGTCTCTGGGGAATCGCTCTCTGCAATCTCACTGTAATTTCCTAGCACAGCTGGGCTGCTCACCACGGTCACGTAGGCTGGTCCCTGGTCCGGAATCCTTTCTCCACCTCGTTCTCCACCCTGGACCCTTCTGATAGCCACATGGCCCTTCCTCATAGAACCCCGTGTGACTTCAGGCAAAGCTCCTCTCGCTGAAAAAGCCAGCAAATTCCAGAATTCTTTTGTCCACGTACTAGGCTTCTTTCCCACCTTAGATCTACACAAAAGTCAACCAATGATCGTCTGAATAGATATAGACCCATGAGGGTCCGGGTGATGGGGGATGGAGAACAGCGCCACGCATGGGATCGGGAGAGCAGGTAGGCCCGTGGTGACATTTCTTGCAAATCTGCTAGTGGCTGGCAGGAACAGCCGAGAGCAGCCTGGTGTAGACGGTGGGTTCCCTGGAAAACTCAGGGCTTAGGGGCACCACCTCCGAAAGGGAGGGGCGACAAAAAAACTGAAAGCAGAGTCTGGTGGAGGATGCAAGAAGGACTCCAGACGCGGGCAGAGGTGCTTTCTTTTCTTTTCTTTTTTTTTTTTTAATTCTTCTGGCTGGGCTGAGTCTTCACGGCTATGCTCTGGCTTTCTCTAGTTGCCGTGAGCATCGGCTACTCTGGTTGCGGTTCTCAGGCTTCTCAATATGGTGGCATCTCTTGTTGCAGAGCGTGGACTCTAGGCTCAAGGGCTTCAGTAGCTGCAGCACGCAGACCCTAGAACACAGACTCAGTGGTTGTAGCATATGGGCTTATGTGCTCCGCAGCCCATGAAATCTTCCCAGACCAGGGATCAAACCCATGTCCCCTGCACGGGCAGGTGGATTCTTACCCACAGTGCCCACAGGGAAGTCCCTCTGTGGTCTTTGAGAAACATGAGTAGAGCATCCATAGGTCAGAGGACCAAGAAGACACTGTGAATAAAAGGATAAGCAAGTGAGATTTTCCATACAAAGGATGAGAGCCCAGTCTTCCTGGAAGCAGGACCCCAGACTCTGCCTGCCCTCTGGGTGGGAGTTTGGAGGACCCTTTCTGGGAAACCTGACCCGCCCCCAAGACACCTGAGGGTACTGATGTCAGGGATTTCCTGAGGGAATTTTCCAGCCAGGCACGCAGAAGCAGAGCTTTCAGCAGAATCGGGGACACAGACTTTCAGAGTGAGTGCCCAGCAGGCCTTTGAGGAAGGGATGGGATGTGAAAAACGGCTGGCTGAGAAAAGGCCTGGTGTGAAAGGCAGATGCTGTGGACGTCAGAACTCGTGCCTCTGACTCTGGGACTCGGTGTTGGTGGAGCTAGTGCACCTGGACCCCACGGGTGATGTTCCCCCAGGACGCAAGGAGGCCCCCACCCAGCTGGCAGCCATGACAACCGGCTGGTCCCTCTCAGACCTTCACTCAGAAGGCCAGTGATGAGTGCTTTTCCAAACATCGACTGCTACAAAAGTTCTCTGTTTGCTTCTGATTACAGAAAGCGTACACAGACAATAAAAATCTCTCCAAAGCCCCCCAGTGTTGACATTTTAGTGGATTACTTGTCAATCTGTTTTCTGTCAAGTCTATTTTTCTTAACTCAAATATGGATCATAATTTATTTGCTATCATAGAAATGCTCTCGATTAGTAATAGATCATTAATTCCTTCTAGAGCTATTAGCTATTCTTCTACAATTTGGCTTTTTTTTTAATGGCAATATGTTACTTTATTATATGAGTGAGCTCTGATGCAATTGTATAGTAGTTTCTCAAATGGCATAAATAAATATAGGCTTATGCTACAGATTTGGAAAATGTTGTTCCATCGCTAAGTCATGTCTGACTCTTTGCAATCCCGTGGATTGTTGCCTGCCAGGCTCCTCTTTCCATGGGGTTCACCTGGCAGGAATACTGGAGTGGGTTGCCATTTCCTTCTCCAGGGGATCTTCTAGGACCAGGGATCGAACCTGCATGCCCTATATTGGCAGGCAGATTCTACCGCTGAGCCACTAGGGAAGCCCCTGGAAAACACAGACAATCACAAAGAGAAAAGCAATTTATAGGTTTACTATCCAGTGACCTTGGCTAATATTTTGGTATTTTGAAAAACATGTAGCTTTTCAAAGATTATATACCATTGTATATATGGTTATGTATGGATGTGAGAGTTGGACCATAAAGAAGGCTGAATGCTGAAAAATTGAGGCTTTTGAACTGTGGTGTTGGAGAAGATGCTTGAAAGTCCCTTAGACTACAAGGAGACCAAACGAGTCCATCCAAAGGAAATCAGTCCTGAATCTTCATTGGAAGGACTGATGATGAAGCTAAAATTCCAATACTTTGGCCACCTGAGGTGAAGAGCCAGCTCATTAGAAAAGACCCTGATCCTGGGAAAGATTGAAGGCAGGAAGAGAAGGGGATGACAGAGGATGAGATGGTTGGATGGTATCACTGACTCAGTGGACATGAGTTTGAGCAAGCTCCAGGAGATGGTGAAGAACAGGGAAGCCTGGTGTGATGCAGTCCATGAGGTTGTAAAGAGTCAGACAGACTGAGCAATTGAACAAGAACAACAGTAGCCTTTAAACTAATATATCCTAGACATTTTTCCATAAAATAAGCTCTTTCATAAAGTGATTTAATGGCTGCATAGTATTGCACATTACAGCTGTACCTAATTTATCAGCAATTGCACATCCTGCAATGAAACAGATTTCAAAATATCACTATAATTGGGACCTCCCTGGTTGTCCTGTGGTTAAGACTCCATGATCCAGCTGCTGGGGGTACCAGTTTGATCCCTGGTTGGGGAACTAAGATCCCATGTGTTGTGGTGCACAGGCAAAAAAAAAAAATTCACTATGATAAATTATGCCATTATAGACATCGTCAAATATATATATTATGTTTCTAAATATATATCTTAGGTTTCTATAAATTTCTAGTAGTAGGATTAATTGCTAGAGCGGAAATTTTTGGGTGGGAAGGATATTCTTGTTTTAGTTTTTACAGCTGCTATAATGAATTACCATAATTTTAATGCCTGAAAAGAACATAAACATATTATAGTTAGGAAGATCAGATGCTGAAAATAGATTGTATTGGGCTGAAATCAGGGTGTAGAAGGCTATTGTCCCTCCTGGAGGTTCTAGGGGGTAATTCACTTTCCTGGCTTTTTAGCTACTTCCAGAGACTCCTACCTTCTTCCAAGTCATCAGTGACTGTCCTCAGTGACCTATCCTCAGACACTGATCCTTAGTCACCTGCTTCCACAACTAAAGACCTTGTGATTACACACGTTGTTGTATAGTTGCTAGTCGTGTCCGACTCTTTGCCACCCCATGGACTACAGCATACCAGGCTTCCCTGTCCTTCACTACCGGAGTCTGCTTGGACTCATGTCCATCGAGTCAGTGATGCCATCCAACCATTTCATCTTCTGTTGTCCTCTTCTCCTTTTGCCTTCAATCTTTCCCAGCATCAGGGTCTTTTTCAAAGAGTTCATTCTTTACATCAGGTGGCCAAACCATTGGCGCTTCAGCTTCAGCATCACTCCTTCCAATGAATATTCAGGGTTGATTTCCTTTAGTGATTACATTGGGCTCACCCAATGGGCTAATCCAGAATGGCTCCATATCAAGGTCAGCTATTTAGTAACCTTAATTCCTCTTTTTGAATAATATAACATATTAGAGATATCAAGGGAACATTTCGTGCAAAGATGGGCTTGATAAAGGACAGAAATGGTATGGACCTAACAGAAGCAGAAGAGATTAAGAAGAGATGGCAAGAATACACAGAAGAACTATACAAAAAGTATCTTCACGACCTGGATAATCATGATGGTGTGATCACTCATCTAGAACCAGACATCCTGAAATGTGAAGTCAAGTGGGCCTTGGAAAGCATCACTATGAACAAAGCTAGTGGAGGTAATGGAATTCCAGTGGAGCTATTTCAAATCCTGAAAGATGACTCTGTGAAAATGCTGCACTCAATATGCCAGCAAATTTGGAAAACTCAGCAGTGGCCACAGGACTGGAAAAGGTCAGTTTTCATTCCAATCCCAAAGAAAGGCAATGCCAAAGAATGCTCAAACTACTACACAATTGCACTCATCTCACACGCTAGCTAAGTAATGCTCAAAATTCTCCAAGCCAGGCTTCAGCAATACGTGAACTGTGAACTCCCTGATGTTCAAGCTGGTTTTAGAAAAGGCAGAGGAACCAGAGATCAAATTGCCAACATCCGCTGGATNTGCGATTCATGGGGTCGTGAAGAGTCGGACATGACTGAGCTACTGAACTGAACTGAACTGAACTGATGGTTTTGGTGATTAAAATGTAGGCATCTTTGGATGGCTATTATTCTGTTTACCACAGGCATGAACATAAAAATGAAGGTTTTAGTAAAAACTGGCCTTCAAGATTCACGTGAGTATTTACCATCTCCCTAGTATAGCGTATAATTGTTTATGTTCCCCCGTGTATACCAATATTGAGTGTTATTATAAAAAAATCGTTGCCAGTTTGAACAGCTGAAGCGTCGTATCTCATTGCTTTGTTAACTCTTATTTTTTTGATTACATGATATATACTTTTTCCCCAAAAGATTATCAGTCATTAGATTTCTCCTTTTTGTAAACTGCCTGTTCATGTCATTGCCTCACTTTTCATGTGTGTGGAGAGTCGGTCATCATCTTTTATAAAAGCTCTTTTTCCCTTAAAGCTCTTAACTCTGTTCATATCTTTGTCAAGTACGTTTTGTCCTGGTTCAAGAATACTCTTTAATCTTATTCTTGTATTTGATTTCCAGAATCTTAAAAAAATTTCCCTGTAGATTATATTAGTATTTCCTCTTACAGTTTCTGCCCTGGTTTTATGGATAGTAAAATAATAATAATAATAATAATAATGGTTGCTAAGGCTTTCCTTGCCTCTGATTACATAAATATTTACCAAGTGTTTTTGCAGCTTTCTATTTATACCTTTTAGAATTTATTTTAGTTGTAGCAGGAAGTGAACTATCTTCCCACTTGTCTTTTTTCCAATTACTCTGATTGTGTGCATTGAGACTCTTGATGTTCAACTCTCTGTAGCACCTGATCTGGGTATACAGCGTTGTAATTTTTTTTTTTTTTTTTAATCACAAAGGTGAAGTGTCGCTGCCAAGATTGTTGCCATTTTAACACAGGTGTTGCTATCCTCCAGGTTTCCGGGGCCAAGAAGTGTAATCCACATGGTAGAAATTGAGCCCAGCCATCCAGATACAGCACAAGGGAGAGGAGAGCCTTGGCTCCGGTGCCGGCCTTGCGAGGCCACGGGTGTCTGTGGGACCATTAAGCTCTTTCTGGAGGCTGCCAGTCGTTTTCCCCAAGTTCTAGCCTTGTGGGGACAGCTGGGAGAGCCAGCCTTGTGTTTGTGAGCCTGTGCGGTGTCTGATCCTGGAGGAGCCCTTCTACCCGGAACACGCAACGCAGGCACAAGGGCGAGAGGCTGTTTCCCACCATCCCCGCCTTTGGTACCCACCGTGTCCACACTGCTTTTGTTCGGAGTGTGGCAAAACCAAAGACAGAAAGAGAGGATCTTTGTTTGCTCACCTGCTGCCCGGTGGGCCCGATGCTGCCCCCAGCTCTCCCTCCCTAGCCCCGGCTACCGTGCCCGGTGCTGCAACCCTGTGCCCAGACAAGATGCTTTCACGAAGGCTGAGGCTCCTTCTTTGTTCACATATCCATTCTGTGAATTTTCACAGGCAGAGGAATCATGGAGAATAAGATGGGGAGGACTCGTGGCTACAGGTACTTTAGGAAATTGAGAGGAGAAAATAGAGACCAAAAATAGAAATAAGTTGGGGACTTCCCTGGCGGTCCAGGGGTTAAAGAATCTGCCTGCCAATGCAGAGGATACAGGTTCAATCCCCGATCCAGGAAGATGCCAGCGGCCGTGGAGCAACGAAGCCTGTGAGCCACAGAGCCCGAGAGCCCGTGCTCTGCAACACGAGAAACCACGGCAATGAGAAGCCTGGGCGGGCACTGCGACTAGGGAGGAGCCCACACAGCAAAGACCCAGCCCAGCCAATGGAAGAAATAATTTTTTTTTTTTAAAGAAACAAGCCAGAGAACAGTGGCATATTGTGATGAATGTGTTAGAGAAGTCAAGCACGAGGTTTGGATGGAGAGGCGGGGGTTGGAGAGAACCTTCTTCGGGCGGCAGCTGTGGGAAAGCCTTCACCCTTCATTATCTGCTCCTGCCCAGCTGGTACCCAAGAACGATGGCAACCTCTGACATCCTCCGACGCAGCCAGGCCTCTCCTTTCTGGCCTCTGCCTGGACTGTTTCGCCAGGGTCTAGACCTCGCTGCTTCCAGACTGCAGCTCAGTCTGTCTGTCTGTGCACGCATGTTCAGTGTGTCTGACTCTTTGCGACCCTACACACTTCAGCCCATCAGGCTTCTCTGTCAGTGGAATTATCCAGGCAACAACGCTGGAGTGGGTTGCCATTTCCTCCTCCAGGGGAATCTTCCCAGTGCAGGTACTGAACCACAGTCTCCTGTCTCCTGCACTGGCAGGTGGATTCTTCATTTACCACTGAGCCACCTCGGAGGCCTCAGTTCAAATGTTATGGAGCAGGACTTTGACAGCGCCCCCCACAGGAAGCTGCTCCACTGTCTACTGATGGAGAGAATTCCTCTCCAGGGCGTCGTTCAGTTCAGTTCAGTCGCTCAGGCGTGTCCGACTCTTTGCGACCCCATGGACTGCAGCACGCCAGGCTTCCCTGTCCATCACCAACTCCTGGAGCTTGTTCAAACTCATGTCCATCCAGTCGGTGATACCATCCAACCATCTCATCCTCTGTCAGCCCCTTCAGTGAGTCAGTTGTTCACATCAGGTGGCCAAAATATTGGAGCTTCAGCATCAGCATCAGTCCTTCCAATGAATATTCAGGACTGATTTCCTTTAGGATGGACTGGTTGGATCTCCTTGCAATCCAAGAGACTCTCAAGCATCTTCTCCAACACCACAGTTAAACAGCATCAATTCTTTGGTGCTCAGCTTTCTTTATAGTCCAACTCTTACATCCATATATGACTACTGGAAAAACCATAGATTTGACTAGATGGACCTTTGTTGACAAAGTAATGTCTGTGCTTTCTAATATGCTGTCTAGGTTGGTCATAACCTTTCTTCCAAGAAGCATCATTGGTCCATTTCATTTGGAGAACTCATCCCCCTGAAGTGTCTCCAACAGTAACTTATTATGAGGTTATAGTTGGTCTACCCACTAGGATCAGAAGCGCTGTGTGAGCAAGGCTATACCTGTCTGATTTTCCACCATGACTTGGCCAATAGCTTAAGGCCTGGTCGTAGAAGATGCTTAGTAATTATTGGTTTCATAGATGAAAGGACAAAGGTCCATGGGAGGAATAAAATGAGTCATGAGGGGCCTAGAGGATCAGACCCATCAAACCTAGATAGGGGTGTGTCCCGGGACTGCGGGTCATTGCCTCCTGTCCTCACCTTTCTCTAAAACAATCCATGCGCTCCCAGAGGCTGTGGCAGAAAAGGGTCCAGGAAACCTTTCTTTTTTTAATCAGGCGAGCAGCTGGGTGTCTGGGAGGAAGACATGTAAATGCTGGCTCCGTTAGCTGTTGGGGACCTTATTAAGAGGCTGTGGGTGGACTGGGTGGGGTTAGGTCCTGCAACAGGCTAGAACCAGATGTGCTAAAGTTACAGGGGAGCAGAACCAAGAGGCCAGGAGAGGAAGCTGGGTTGATGTGCAAAGCTGGAGCGGGGTAGGGAGGGGGAGGGTGTGCAGAGGGCAGAACATAAATCTGAATGACAGACAGAGGCAGAGAGGGAGGCGAGAGGCCAGACTACCTGGCCTCGCTATCACCCAGGGGTCAGCACAGCTCTGAAGCCACTGTTGGTTCTGAATTCTGGCTCCACCCCTTCTGCTACAGGACTTAGGGAAAATTCTTCAACCTCTCTGAACGTCAGATTCCTCATCTGTGAAATGGGTACAGGGCCTCCAGGAGGGTTAGACCTCACAGTCTGATGAACGCTCACACTCTGTCCCCGCCTCTGCTTTGGGAGGATGTGGTGGGGGGATGGAATGTGGGCCCAGGGGTTCCCCGAGTACAGCGGTTGTTCCCAGGAGCCAAGGTACCAATCTCGGGAGTGTCCGGGACCCTACCCGAGGGAGTCTGCACACAGCTATGAGGTGGGGGCCACCTGGGAACCACTTCCTCCTGCCAACCCCGTGGACCACATCAGACCTGCCTGCAAAGCCACGAGATCCTCCATGAGGAGCTTTGCCGAGCCAACTCCAGGGCGGATCCCTGGATGCCCGCCTCCAAGCCGCTCACCAGGAAGCCACAGAGTGTCCAGTGATGCAGAAGTCTGCTGTGTGGGGCTGGACGGGGCCAGGCTGCCATCCAGCTTCGGGGCTACCCCTGGCCAGTCCCTCAGGCCCTGGAGACTGCTGTACTCTGGAAACTCCTGCACGGCCATCCAGTGTCCACCTGGTGGAAAACCTGCCCTTTGAGAAATGGAGAGAGAGAGAGAGAGTGAGCATATTGCATCTTTGAAGGTATGTTAGATTTTTTTTTTTCCTGGCTCTATGCAGGAAGGACTGATGTTGAAGCTGAAACTCTAATACTTTGGCCACCTGATGTGAAGAACTGACTCATTGGAAAAGATCCTGATGCTGGGAAAGATTGAAGGCAGGAAGAGAAGGGGACGGCAGAGGATGAGATGGCTGGATGGCATCACCGACCCCATGGACATGGGTTTGAGTAAACTCTGGGAGTTGATGATGGACAGGGAGGCCTGGCGTGCTGCAGTCCAAGGGGTCGCAAAGAGTCGGACATGACTGAGCGACTGAACTGAACTGAACTGACAGTGGTCACTGGATCGTGTTGGCCCAGACCTGATCTAATTGGATTGAACGGTGTGGTCTCCAGGGCCCCACTCTTTGTTCACTGGAGGTCCCTGGGGCGGTGACACTTGCTTCCTACCAAGACTCAAACAATTACCAAATCTCAGGCTTTCAGGTGACTCTTAAGTCATCGAATGCAGACTCTTCCTCCACGTCACCTGGTACTGAGGGCTGAGTCACAGTCAGGACCCAACCTGCTTTTGATCTCCTCTAGAGACAGGGAGCTCACTATCCCTTAAGGCAGCTCATTTGACAAAGATTACTTGGCGAGCTACTTGGGAGGTCTTCTTTACATGGAAGCAGAATCTCTCCCCTCCAAACATCAATGACTTGGATCCTTGCCCCTCCAGACCCCAAACTCCCTGCTCCTTTAGCTCCTGGACGGAGCCCAGGAAGCCTCCACCACCGGCCCCTTCAGCATGGCGTGGTCGGCTGACTGCTGTCTCAATCAGGATGGACTAGGTCCAGCTGTGCAAACAGCTGACCCCAAAGCCTCCATGTGCTGCAGAAACAAAGGCTGATTTCAGCTCGGGCTGCACACTTGGGGGTGTGGGGGAGGGTAGCAGCTCTTTCCTGTGGGACTTTGTCTCCAGGATTCAGGCTAAGGGAGGCCCTGGACTTGGGCTTTGCCGGTCCTTCTGACGAGAGGGAAAAGAGGACATGGTGAGCTGTGTGATGGTCTTGGAGCTTCTGTTTGGAATCAGGCAACCCCAGTTCTGCTCACATTTCCTTGATCAAAGCAAGTCACGGCTATGCCTGAAATCAGCCTGGTGAAGGATGGATGGTCCTCTCTCATCGGCCAGATCTCTGTTCCTTTAATAGGAAGAGACCCGGAGCCAAGGACCGCTCTTCCCGCACCCCCCGCCGCATTCCTATTCTTACAGCAACAAAACGGGTCAAACCCCTTCTTCCCCCTTCCAGCTCTGGTAACCCACGAGTGCCTTCGAGCGGTCCGTTTATGTTTTGGGGGAATCTCATCTCTCTGTTGTATCCACAGATGCAGCGGAAGGTTCCAGTGCTGGAATTCTTCCCTCATTCCCACCCCTTATCGTTCACCAGTCTTCCACTTCTTCATGCCTCCTCGGAAATGTGGCTTCCTCCAAGAAGTCCTCCAGGCTTTCTGTGCAGCTGCTCCCTACTATCACTTGGTGGCATCACTCCCTGTGATTCCTTCCTGCATTCATCACACCTCTCACTCCACCAAGCCCATCATTTTGGCCAGACTGAACATTCCCGAAGAATGGGCACAACCTCCACCCTGTTCAGTCCTAAACCCTGGATCCTAGTTGGAGACCTAACACACTAAAGGCAGTCTATACATTTCGGTCAAAGATGGAATGGCAAAAACACAATGCTTTCAGAGAGTCTAATTTTCCTATGAGTTTCTTTTTTTTAGCCCAAAGCGGGTACTTCACATTTCTGTCCCCAAACCCTGATATCCTCTGAGATTTGGCTTATTTTCTGTGCATTTCAGTCCCCTAAACTGGAAATCACGCGGACCTTGCGGCCCATCATGTGGTCCTTGCAGGACCGTCACGTGTGTGTGGGCACACATGCACGCGCACAGTGAAAAGTCTCCTCTGGGTTTTTGGTTTTTCCCCTCCTTTACCGTATGCAAAATTCCCTAGTGAATTTCTTTTATGAATTGGGCCCTTCTGTTTTATAGCCAGTGCTGTTTGCACTCACTGCAAAGCTGTATTATGGCCACAGATTCTTTTTTTTTTTTTTTTTATGGTCCTGGAACATGGGCCCCAGGAGAAAGTCGATTCACAGAACAACGGCCAGTAAACTGGGCTCATGCTTCAGCGAAATACTTCTTACAAAAGTACATCAACTCTCTGTTCTTATCCGATGTCATCCTTCACCTTAACAAGCACACCCCCCAAAAAAGTCCTCTGCTTTCTACGGCTTGTTAGGTCTATCATCTTTTTAATTAATAGTGTTTTTACGAAGCCGTCTGAACTGTGTCATTTCCATTATCAGAAACGCATTGCCATTAATGAATCATTTTCATTTCTGATCCCTGGTATCACGCTAGTTGATCTCCTGTTTCCATGCCTTCGAATGATAGCATCGTTTTCTGCCCACGATCAAATTTAATTTGGCCTCTGATTATATTAGGCTGTTGCGACTGAAGTGTCAATTTTTGTCAGGCAATTAGGAGCTCTAACCTGTGAAGTTAAGTTTGATAGGCATTGTAATTGGATTGTTACAGTAATAGCCTGGAACGTTCCTTTTCCTCCTGCTTCTTTGATTCTTGATGCATACTCCCATCATGAGAACAAAGACATTTGGGTTATTATACAACCTCGGGATGTTTGAGACAACAAGATGGTAAGTCAAAGTTTTTGCAGTGAAGTGTGCTTCCACCTAACTCCAAGTGGGACATCGAAAGTTTGTGTTATGTAGAAAAATCAGAACAAAGGGGAAGTACGCAGAAAGCACTGGGTAAAGATTAGAGATCTCAGAAGTTGGCGTGGATAGCCTAGTTCACTGATAGCCTGGTAGGCTGCAAAGAAAGAAGAAGCTCGAAGCATTTAGAACCTCCTCCCTGTCCCTTCCTGCCTCCCTCCCATTTCTCTTTCTCCCTCTTTTCCTACCCCTCCCTCCCCCTCCCTCTCCCTTTTTTTCCTTTTCCCTCATCTTGAAAATCTTTCCTCCAGGCAGTGGGCTGAAAACACTGTATTCTTTGATCTCTCAGTTGTCTCCAACTCTTTGCAACCCCATGGACTGTAGCCCGCCAGGCTCCTCTGTCCAAGGGATTTCCCAGGCAAGAATACGGAAACAGGTTGCTATTTCCTTTTCCAGGGGATCGTCCCTACCCAGGGATCGCAACTCGAGTCTCCCGCATGGCAGGCAGATTCGGGACCACTGAGCCACCAGGGAAACCTAAAAAACACTGAACGTCGTCATGCAAAAGACAAACCTTCTGTGCTCATGCAGTTCACGATGTTATAGTGGGAAGACAGAGACAGATAAGGACAGCAGGTCCTTACAGAGAACACTGGGGTGCATCAGAAGATTCTGGACCTTACTGGAAGGCTGGGACTTTGCTGCAGGGCAGAGGAGGAGAGTGGTCCAGCTGGTGGGAACAGCATGCAAAGACACTTGTGTGCATCACATAATTTGACCACATTAGAGAATTTCAGCCTGGAGGGCACCTGTGGTGCCAGGCTGGGTAGGGCTGGCAGAAGCCAAAGCTGAAAGGGGGCATGCCAGGTGGCAAGAGAGGGGTGTCTGGATCTCGTCCTGGAGCCCATGAGTGCTAAAGGTGGGTATAGTGATTTTGGAGGGTGGTGTGGATGACTTCAATAACATCTTAACTATTGCTTCATTTACGTGTGTATTTATCTGGCTGTGCCATGTCTTACCTGTGGAACGTGGGATCTCATCCCCTATTGTTGTTCAGTCACTAAGTCGTGTCTGACTCTTTGGGACCCCATGGACTGCAGCACGCCAGGCTTCCCTGTCCTTCACTATCTCCCTGAGTTTGTTCAAACTCACATCCGTCGAGTCGGTGATGCCATCCAACCATCTCATCCTCTGTCACCCCCTTCTCATGTCTTCAATCTTTCCCAGCATCAGTCTTTTCCAGTGAGCTGCTTCTTTGTATCAGGTGGCCGAAGACTGGAATTTCAGCTTCATCAGTCCTTCCAATGAGTATTTGGGACTGATTTCTTTTAAGATTGACTGGTTTGATTTTCTTGCTGTCCAAGGGACTCTCAAAAGTCTTCTCCAGCACCACAATTTAAAAGCATCAATTCTTAAGCACTCAGCCTTCTTTAGGATCCAACTCTCACATCTGTACATGACTACTAGAAAAACCATAACTTTGAGTATATGAGGGGCTTCCCAGGTATCTCAGATGGTAAAGAATCTGCCTGCAATGCGGGAGACCCAGGTTCAATCCCTGGGTGGGGAAGATCCCCTGGAGAAGGAAATGGCAACCCACTCCAGTATTTTTGCCTGGAGAATTCCATGGACAGAGGGGCCTGACGGGCTACAGTCCATGGGGTTGCAAAGAGTTGACACGATTGTGCAACCAATACTTGACTATACAGACCTTTGTCGGCAAAGTGATGTCTCTGCTTTTTACTATGTTGTCTAGGTTTGTTATAGATTTTCCCTAACCAGGGATCAAACCCAGGTACCCTTCACTGGGAGCCTGGAGTCTCAGTCACTGGACCACAGGGGAAGCCTCCCAGTAGCATCTTTTTCAGTCCTGATCCCATAGCTCCTAAAACTCATTTGCTTCACTGCAATCTGACTGCTCTTGATGAATGGAAGTCTGGGCCAGAGTGAGAGCAGGGCTCACAGCCCTTCAGCCCTTTGGGGTCCCCACTGCACCTGGGGTGAAGGCAGGACTCTCGGGCCTGCCCCCAGCAGGCAGACCAGACCAGTTATTGCCCAAACCAGGGCCCTTTGGGAGACTGAAGCAGGTTGAGGTGTGGTTTGTCACTGATTCTGGGATGGCGGTGTTGTTGAGGACTTCCCCAGGCACCCAGGAGGTGGGCCAGGCGCCTGTAAGGCCCACGTGGCGTGGCGTCCTCTCGGTGTCACTGGGCCAGCTCCACTGGCTTTTTTTTTGTTCCCCTTGCTCCTCCAACCCCAGGGCCTTTGTACATGCTGTTCACACTGTTGGAACCTTGACCTCATTGTCTTTCATTCCCACCCAGGCTTTCTTGCCAGCTGGTTCCAGTGCAGTGAGTCAGTGGAAGGTACCGGGAGAAGATGGATGGGCAGGAGGGCAGCTTAGATATTTCTCTCCCCTCCTTCCATCTCTGCATCTCTGGAGAGAGCTGCATCCTCCACGACTCGGCTCCCAGCCAGCACCTCCACCCGCATCATCCCCTTGATTTTTCTGCCTTGTCCCTTCAGTCCAGGAATGCGGACAGTTCAACACCTTCTCTTGCTTGCTCTCTTTACACCCTCACTTCTAAGAGGAGTCTCCACTAAAGGTTCATCTTCAGTGGTGAGTTCTTTTCCCTGCCAGGACCTTGGCTCCTACAGCGACCCTGCGGGAAAGAGGCTGGAGCAGATTCTACCCCTGCCCCGCCTCCCACCCCCTGGCCCCCTGCCGGTGCACCAAGAGCTGTTGCTTGCAGAGGAGTTGATGTTGCCTCTGAGGACAGATGTCAGCAGGCATAGAATATTGTGAGAGGGGGCTTTTGGGCAGAGAAGTTGGCATTTGGCATTTACCCATGCGTGGAAGTGCAATGGGCTTCCCAGGTGATCATAGTGATAAAGAACTCACCTGCTAGTGCAGGAGACTCAAGAGATGTGGGTTTGATCCCAGGGTCAGGAAGAACCCTTGGAGAAGGAAATGGCAACTCACTCCAGTATTCTTGCCTGGAAAATCCCTTGCACAGAGGAGCCTGGCGGGCTACAGTTCTTGGGGCTGCAAAGAATCAGAGATGACTTAGCACACATATAATGCATGGGAAAAAGAAGGAGGGTCTGCTTGTAGGCTGGTGAGCAGCCCAGTTTCTTCCTTTTCCTTTCCCTTTCTTTCCCTTCCTTCAGCAGACATTTCTAGAGCTCCACTCTGTGCCAGGCAGTGTTCTAATCATGGTATCAATGCCAGAGAAATTCCCTGCCCTCTTCAGTGGGAGAAGATCAGAAACTAACAAATGGACATGTGTATAGTATGGCAAGTGATCGTGAAACCCTGGAGAAAAACAAAACCAGGTAGAGAGAACCCTTTCCAGGGCTTCCCTGGCGGCTCAGATGGTAAAGTCTCTGCCTGCAATGAGGGAGCCCCGGGTTTGATCCGTGGATCAGGAAAATCCCCTAGAGAAGGAAATGGCAACCCACTCCAGTACTCTTGCCTGGAAAATTCCATAGATGGAAGAGACTGGTGGGCTACAGTCCATGGGGTTGCAAAGAGTAAGACATGACTGAGCAACTTTACTTTCTTTCACTTTACCAGGTCTTAGCTGTGGCATGTGGGATCTTTAATCGCAACATGCAAACTCTTAGTTGGAGCGTGTGAGATCTAGTTCCTCGACCAGGGATTGAACTCAGGCCTCCTGCATTGGGAGCATGGAGTCTTAGCTTCTAGATAACCAGGGAAGTCCCTGGAGTGTGGTTTTGAAGATGACATTTTATTAGGGGCTTCTCTGGAAAGATGGCATTTGGGTGGAGCTCAGAAGGAAATGAGGCAACACGTATGCAGCCACATGAGAGATGGGTGTTCCAGGCAGAGAGTACATCAAGTGTGGGGCAGAGGCTTGCTTGGTGTGTTCAAGGTCAGCAAAAAAGCCAGAGTGGCTGGAATAGGCAGGATAAAGTGTGGAGCAGAGAAGGACGATGTCGGTGAGCTTGAGGGACTAGAGGAGTCTTGTCTTAGAGGATGCTCTAAGGGTTTGACATTTTCTCTTGGCAGGAGAGGAATGACATCACCTGGTTGCTGATTGAAATTAGTCTGTTGGGCAAGGGTGGAGAGGCAATGAGGCAGGGTGTGGCTGCAGTGGTCCAGGCAGCCACGAGCAAGGTGACAGCAGAGGAGAGGGCGAGAAGACGTCAGATTTTGGATTCGTGTTGGTAGGAGAGCCAAGGCTTCACTGGGCAGTTGGACCAGAAGCGTGGGGGGCGATGAGATGAGCGAAAGATGCCACCAAGGTTTCTTCTGTCTTTAGTTGCCATTCACTGGGATGGAAAGACTGAACGAGTCTCAGTTTTATCTTATATGCGACTTTTGTTTGAAGATCAGGAGTTCTCTTCTACTTACTTTGAATTTGAGCTTCCTCGTAAGGATCCACGTGGTGGTATTGATGGGGCAGCAGGACCAAAGGCTCTGAGGTCCTGGGAGACATGAATTCAGGAGTCATCCCTACAGAGATGGTACCTAACATCCAAGACTGGAGGGAGTCCCTGTCAACAACAGGGAGGAAGTGGGTCCTAAGATCTTTCAGATTAGCTTCAGTGCAGTCTGGCTGGGGAGAGCCCACAGGGATATTTCTGTCCTCTGGACTCTGATATTTCTGATGATTTGTACCATCCACTGTGGCCCTTATTGAAACCTGCATCATGCGGTATCTATTTCCCGGTATCGTCTTGCATACCCAGTGCCTGGCTCTGGACACTGAACTGAGGAGATGCTCGGTTATTGAGTAAATCAATCATAAATGAATCAACCAATAATTGAGTGAGTGAATGAATGAATTACTTGACTTTCCAATGTCATTGTAAACAGCTGAAGGGCCATGGAAAGGTCATGTTGTAGCTTCTTGTACTCCCAGGAAACATCATATAGTGAGAAGATAGATCTGGCATCGAACCCCATCTCTGCTCCTTGCAGGCTGTGTTACCTGGGGCAGGACATGTGCCTCTCTGAGCTTAGGCTTCCCTGTTTACAAAAAGAGGACTACTGTGAAGGATCAAGAGAGGCAGTGGGTCACAGTGCTGAACACACAGTAGGGCTACCTGTGTCTTTTTTTTTCTTAGACTCCAGATGAGGTTGGGCCCAGAGTGATCAGCCAGTTAATAAGAATTAATTTTGCATGAAGAGTACCAGGGTCTTGAGTTTTATCTGATAATTTAGATTTTCAAAATCTCTTTGGCATATGTTTTCTCTGTTGTCCGTTGATGACTCAGGGATCACCTAGACAGGTAGTAGTTACTGATTTTCTGATGCGTTAAAGGCTGGGGGGGGGTGGTCAAAACCCCATAGCTGGTAGGTGAAGAGAGGAGTATCAAGAACTCTCCTGATTCACAGTTTTTACAAGTCACCCATTCTTTAAGTGCCCTGACCCCATGAAATGGCTCTTAAATAAAGTTTAAAGATTCAGGAGGGCAAAGTAAAAGGCCCAGGCTGAGCTCTGGGGCCCCAGTTGTGAAGCATCACTGCCTTACATGCTGAAGCCCCTCTGGGAGAAGTTGGCAGGGGGAGGCTGATGGAGAATTTCAATTTGCAGATCTGTAAAATGGGTTCTTTGCAGCCTACCTTGCTTGTGGTTATTTGCTAGGCCTGCAGTGCCCTCCCCGCCATCACCCGAATCTTGAAGTCAGCTCTAATTACCCTTCAAAGCCTAGTTTACAAGAAGGAAATGGCAACCCACTCCAGTATTCTTGCCTGGAGAATCCCACAGACAGAGGAGCCTGGCAGGCTACAGTCCATGGGGTCGCAAGAGTCAAACACAACTTAGCGACTAAAACCACCAGCACCACCTCCAGGAAGCCTGCCTTCATGTCCTCCTATCCTCCTCCACTTTAAAGAGACCTCACTGTGAACCTCCACGGCAGTTGGTGCCTCCCTCTTTGTTTCTGGCTACTCTCTCCCCAACTTAGACCTATGAGAATGTGTGGCATCCGTCGCCCTGAGGGCAGAGGTCCTGCTGGTCCATCCCTGCATCCCTGTCAGGCCTCGGGGAGTGCTGTGAGGTCGTGAGTGAGTGACCCCAGGAGGGGGCCGTGGAGGCGCAGGTCCGCCCAGAATCGTGCAAAGCAGGAGGCTGACCTGGGAGTGGGGGGCGGGAAGCAGATTATGGGTGATGAAGGAAGACAACGGAGGCAGCTCCAGGTCTGAATGTGGACTTGGGAGCTAGCGCGGCACACACCATTGGCTCTGTTTTCAAGAGGATGAAACCGAGTCTTTAAGAGACGAAGCAGCCGCCCCAAGTCACAGGGCCCTGATGGGGCACAGCCAGGACGGGAGTTCGGTCTTCCGATGCTGCTGGTTCTGCGTGGTGGGAATCACTCCTGATGCCCCTGAACCTGCAGCCAAGGTGGCCCCGTGC
The DNA here is from genome assembly GCA_006410935.1 of Redunca redunca. Classification (NCBI taxonomy): domain Eukaryota; kingdom Metazoa; phylum Chordata; class Mammalia; order Artiodactyla; family Bovidae; genus Redunca; species Redunca redunca. The sequence goes on from SJYQ01000463.1 coordinate 717,927, forward strand.
ACGACACCCACCTTCCCCAGGGAGCCCGAGGCTGGAGCCGGCCTGGGGGCCAGCTGACTCTGCATGTGAACTTACAGCTGCTTAGTGAGCTTCATTTCAGGAGGACGTTCTGATAGTAACCAGCGCTTTGTCTCCTGAGGCATGGCCAACCCAGGTCAACTCTTCTGCCTGATGCCTGGCGTGTCAAGGTTAGTGGCCACGGTGTCTGTAACTACTGCTACCTTCCAGGCCTGCTTCCACCAGTCTGCACCGCTCTGCCCTGGGCAGGTCTGGGCCTCTGGTTCCCCACCTCCAGCGCTGACATCCAACACTTCCTACACCTGGCTTTTACCTCCTCTGACCCAGGCAAGGGGCACCCAGCAGTGTCAAGATAGTGTTCCCATACTTGACCTGAGATTCCTTCAAGGTCTTAACTTTGAAGAATTGCAGATAAAGTGGTGGAGAGATGGTAATTCCTGGGAAGCTGAATAGCAGAGACGGGACAGGGTATTGGGCGAGGAGCTGCCCTTGAACTAGGTGTGACCACTGAATGGTGAGCTGGAGAGGTCTGGATCCCAGCTCCGTTGTACACTAACCATGGGAATGTGCACAATTTGACCTCAGTTTTCCTCACCTGCAAAATGGAAAGATGACAAGGTCTACCTCATGTTCTGTGTGAAGATTAAATGAAGTAATACAATAAAGTGCCTACTTCACTACGAACACAGGACCATGCTAGTTATTATCACCACTGATCAACAGAGCTGGGAGGAGGCCGGGTTCTTGCCCCAGGCTTGATCCAGACTTAGTTCCTCCCTTCCTCCCCAAGGACAGACCTTTAATTCTGTAGAAGCTGGGGATTAACATACTGAATAAGCTAAGAAATTCGGGCTTATGTTCAAGGGACTCCCTGTCTCTCCACGGGTCCACCATGGGAGGCTGTGTTATGAGCAGGGGAGACATTCATTCTACCACCTACCATGGGCAAGGTGTGATCAAGGAAGGCTTCCCAGAAGTGGTGACATAGGAACAAGGTTTTGTGAAAGAAGGGAAGGCAAACTGTTTGATTCTGGAGCCTGAGGCATCAGAGAACGTGGGCAGAGATGAGCAAGAGAGGCTGGCTGTATGAGCTTGCCTGCTGTCTTTAACCTGGGGTGGGCAAACCATCGCCCGTGGTCAAAGCCAGCCTGCAGCCTGCAAGCTAAGAGTGGTTTTCACAGTGAACATTTGCAATTGATGTAGGGGATAGGAAACACTAATTTTACCATCAGTTAAATCAAATGTTGGGCATTCCAGGAGCTAATGGTAAAGAACCCACCTGGCAATGCAAGAAACAGACATGAGTTCGATCCTGGGTCAGGAAGATCCCCTGGAGTAGGAAGTGACAACCCACTCCAGTATTCTTACCTGGAGATTGCTATGGACAGAGGAGACCGGCGGCCTACAGTCCATAGTGTCACAAAGAGCTGGACACTACTGAAGCGACAGCACACACGCAAATCAAATGTTATCTCAAAATATAGAGAAGTCCATTCTGCTCATACGTAGTAACCTGGGTTACCAAAATTTATACTCAACTGCTATACTTTAATTTCATCAACAAAAATGTGAGGAAAAAGTTTTTCTTCTCTTGTTATATAAGTACCTATGCGATATCTTAGATTTTGTCTCTTGGCCTGCAAAACCTAACATATTTAATACATGGCTTTTTACAGAAAATGTTTGCCAGTCCTGGTCTTAAGTCCCAGGAAAAGACAGGACGTTCAAATTCACCGAGCTAAGGAGTGTGCCAATACTTTCAGATGTGCTATCATTTGAATCTTGACCATAACGTGTGCAAATTTCACAAATGGTAAAAAGAGGTGCTGAGAAGTCAAATGGCCCCCAAAGTGGCCCCAGAGCCCAGCCTTGGTCCTTTGCACCCAGCCAGGTCACCGCGCAGCTAGGTCAGCTGCAGCCAGGTGACACACAGGTCAGGAATGTCTGGAGTCTGCTATTTAAATTTAAAAGAGTCATTCTGCCTAAAACCCTCTGACATTTCTTAGGTCTCTAGTTTCTCACTGGGAGCCCGGGTATCACCAACTTACACTTCAGGTCACTTCCTGAGCTCCTCCCTAGACCCTTGTCAGACAAGCATCTGAACCTCCCCTTCTTGTCCCTGCCTCCACTGGGAATGTGGCTGACGGTCCTGGAGGGTCAAAAGTGCAGCCTTTATAAACGCCAGGACCAGCCATCAGGACCGCGGGTGGTCTCAGATGTCACCGGGTCTCTGGCCCCATCCTGGCTGCTCTCTGGGCCTGGGATGGCAGGTGGCCCCTCCAGGCATGTGGGCACCTCGGTGCCACACTGGGAATGCTGGTTGTGCACTTGCCCAGCGACACGATCAAGCCAGAATAAATTGTAGAAAACTTAATGGAAAAGCTGAAAACACGCACATTAAGAAAACAAATCCGAGTTCCTCGGCATGCCTTTGGATGCCAGCCACAGTGTTGATCGTCATCTTTATTAACTTTCCGTCCTGCTTGATGTCAACTGACAATTATCATAGCCAGGCGATCAATACCTCATTAATGGTAAGCTCTTGAGCAGAAATCGCAAACTGGGTCTTTCTGAAATGCACACTCCTTTTTTTTTTCTCCCCAAGTTCTCTTGCTCGTGCAAAGAGAAACACCGTGGATTCGCCTCGAACCAACAAACAAAACCCTCCCGTGCTGGGAACACTCACTCCCCAAGGCACCTGTTAGTTTTGCCAGCCAAATGCCCTCACCCTCCCCTGACGTCTGTTCTGATGAGCGGAGATGTTGAAGAGTTCCCCATTTCTCTCTGATGTCAGAGATGTTTTAACCAGCTGGGGGCAGAATTACATTCTGGAAATTATAGGGGATGAGGAAAAAAAAAAGTGAATATTCCAAATACAGTAGTCTTTTGGAGTCTGAGCTTCGCTGTTAATGCATTATAAAACAACTTAAAAAATCCTATCAGGAGAAGTGATGTCTGAAGCCACGTTATATTTTAAAAGTGTCAGGACACGGGCGAGTTTACATTTGACAAGCAATTTAAATATTTCAATATATTTTATATCTTGAAAAAAAATTGCCATGATCAAAACCTAGATGAAACTCTTTCATTTGGTACCTGGGTAGGAAAACATTGAGTTACAAATCTTTTTGACAATGTGGATTCTGGGTGTTACATAACCATTTTTAATCTTCTGAAATATTTCATTGCCTGGGAAAGCAAATCAGGGACAGGATATTGTGTGCTTTTAAATTCATTTGTCTTAACACCCTTTCACTTTCTTGTTCTGCTTTGATGGTCTGATTACTTCTCTACATAAATATAAGCCGGAATTCATTCTAAGTATAAGCCTTATCTCTTTCCTCAGTGGCGATAGGGGATGCAGAGGGTCTTTTTTTCCCTTGTGCATCAAAGTGAATTTAGCAGTGAATGGTGTCTGCTGTTGCAGAAAAGCCCATTTATTTATCCCTATAATCAGAGCAGCGCAGACAACAGAACCTGGCACTTCCTTTCAGGTTCGGATGGAGGGAAGATTTATTGAGCACATACTATGAGCCGGACCCCCTGTGAGGCATGGCCCTGCTGGGAGAGAAAGGAAGCCACTGGCCTGTGTGAGCACTTTAACCCTGTTAGCTGCTGCACCGGGAAAGGAAATTAACTTGCGCCTGCCCTCAGGGAGGGAGTGGGGGCTGCTTGGTGTTGTCTGAGTTCAGTTTCTCTGGTAGAGGACCTGGTCCCCAGCAGTGAGTGGGCTGGGGAGGGCAGTCATATAGCAGTGATGGGTCGGGGACTGGAATCTCGGGAGGAAGGGAGGTGGGCGAATATTTCCTGTGCTTCACTTTCATCTTGGGCTCATCTGCGGGTCAGTGGTGGGGCAGGATTGCTGAACATGCTGCATCAGCTTCTGGGTCACTGTGGATTGCGGTAGAAAAACTTCTGACATTTTATCTCTTCCCAAATTCTTTTTGCAAATTCTTCCCCCCACCAGCCCCCACTTTTTTTGTCTAGGCATCACTGATGAAACAATCCCCAAAGTGAGGAGGCTAACCCAGCTCTCCAGTGCTATCAAGGGGCATGAAAGCCCCCAGAAGGACTCACACTCCGTGGAAGTGCCACCTGAGTGACTTCGCAATGTGCTCTTCAGCCAGAAACCGTCTCAAGTTGATTATGATTGAGTTGGAGGTGGAGACACGCCCCCTGGACAGAAAGCCATGCCTTCTAGTTGGGGAAAGGGTGGCAGACTGGGACAAAACTATTCCATGGTCAGACTTAGCAAATAAGCAAAACTTTGGACCCCAGTTAAATTTGAGTTTCAGATACACAAGAAATAATGCAATATTGGGGATGCACCCTAAACATAATTTTTCGTGTTGTGTCATTAAATTTGGAATTTAAATTGAAATGGCCTCTTGTAATTTTTCTGATAAGCCCATCAGAAGGACATGCTCTGTTCAGGAGTTTTTGTCCTAACAGCTAACTCTGAAGGTGCAAAGGACCTGGGTTATGTTTTTGGTGGTAATGGTAGAATTGATTTCAATAGGAAGACACAACTTAGAGGACTTGAAGACCCTTCTTCCAAAATCTCTCTCAACACCACATCCCCAAGCCACCTTAGATAAACGTGTAAGAGCACACAGTGGGCTTGGTAATGTAAGCTTACAATGGTGCTTCAGCTTTAAAACCAATCCCTTACCCTTCTTCCCAGCAGATGGTCACCCAAAGTCCCTCCCATGGAGACAATTCGGAGTCTCTTTGGCTTTAATCCAATATGCTTTCAGGGAGTCTCACTTGGATCAGTTCATCCCTGTTTGGTTATAGCAACTGGTCAGGCCACAGCACCAACTCCCACTCGGAGCAGGTGGAACCATCTCTGGGAAAGGCCAGAAGGTGATGTCACAATCGTCAGGAACGCCTCATCTGGTGAGCTCTTAAAGGCTCCGCTGAAATGCCCTTCCTTCTAGCAAGGCTTTCTCACCCGGCCCCACCCCATTCCGGCTCTCTCCAGCCAGCCCAGGGGTGGCTGGCCTCTGCATGCTTTCAGGGCTCCTCTGATGCTTCCCATCAGAGCTGTTGCCGCCGTGTGATCCCATAGCTGGTGTGTTTGCATCTCACACTAGACTTTCAGCGTCTTGAGCGCCAGAGACCCACTTCTTCCATCGCTGTGTCTCGGAGCCTGGCAGAGGCTGACCAGCACAGGTGTTCAGGACGGGTTTGCCCATTGATAGACAGCTGATGAGGGAATGAATAAACCAGTGGGTGGAATCAAGGGATGAGTGAGTAACTTGGTAAAATGTGTGTGAAATAATATTGCTTGAAAACTCCAACGCAACTCTTTGCGATGCCATGGACTATACAGTTCATGGACTTTTCCAGGCCAGAATACTGAAGTGAGTAGCTTCCCCTTCTCCAGGGGATCTTCCCAACCAAGGAATCAAACCCAGGTCTCCCATATTGCAGGCAGATTCTTTACCAGCTGAGCCACAAGGGAAGTGCATACTCCACTAAAAATTAATTTAAAAAATTCAACAAAATAGCTTTTTGGCAAAAATATACACATCTTCTAAAAATCACTGAGTAAAAGGAAAAAGCTCATCGGCCAAAGCAAGGACCAGGCACACTGACCCCACACCCATGAGGCCAAGGACATGAAGGTCACAGCAGCCGTGACCTTGTACGGGATGTCAGACCCGGCTGCTGAGGGCTGCAGGTTAACGCAGGGCTGGTGGTCCTGGAGATCCTCAATGTGCCCAGGACTCCTTTCCTGTGGGGGCTTCTTTATTTAGTGTTAGTGACTCAGTGATGTCTGACCCTTTGAGACCCCCTGGACCGTAGCCCACCAGGCTCCTCTATCCATGGGCTTTTTCAGGCAGGAATACTGGAGTGGGTTGCCATTTCCTTCTCCAGGGGATCTTCCTGACCCAGGGAAAGAACCCATGTCTCTTGAATCTCCTGCATTGGCAGGTGGATTCTTTACCACTAGGGCCAGCTGGGAAGCCCAGTGAACACTCAGGACACCCCAAGAAGAATCACGTGCAAACCGTGGGTGGAGGCTGCAAGTCAGGGGGAGGGTCTGGAGAAGGCCGAAATGAATGACTTTAAGCCAGGATCACAGTTTCCCTTTTGTTATCTCTTCCAAGTGTCAAAAGCATCGGGGCCTCAGGACTATGGTCTGGTTGCCACTCAGAGCCCATCACTGACAGCAGGGGCCGAGGATGCACAGTAGGTCAGCACCCCTGGGGTCGGACTGCAAAGATGAGGCTGTGTCCCCAGTGGGAGTGACGGGGTGGACTGGAGACCCTGGGTCATGGCACAAGAGGCATTAATTTTCACAGGCTATTGATTCTGAAATTCTCTCACTTTCTTTTATAAAAAAAATTATTAAATAAAATACAAGGTTGTTAGACCAGAGGGTACACCTGAGATACTGAATCATAATAACCATGGTATGAGGAGGGCATTATTCATTGAATGCTTACTGTATGTGTCAGGAACCTTGTATACATTCCTTCATTTAATCCCGTCTTAGCATTGGCCACATGACCAGTGATGCTGTGCTGTACTAGGTCGTTCAGTCGTGACTGACTCTTTGCGACCCAATGGGCTGTAGCCCCCCAGGCTCTTCTGTGCATGAGGATTCTCCAGGCAAGAATACTAGAGTGGGTTGCCATGACCTCCTCCAGGGGATTTTCCCAACCCAGGGATCAAAGTCAGGTCTCCCACATTGTGGGCCGACTCTTTACCATCTGAGACACCAGGGAAGCTCACGAATACTGGAGTGGGTAGCCTATTTCTTCTCCAAGGGGTCTTCCTGACCCAGGAATTGAACCAGGGCCTCCTGCGTTGTAGGCAAATTCTTTATCAGCTGAGCTACCAGGGAAGCCCAACCAACGATGCTAAGAGAATCTTTATCTCGCTTTTGCCAAAACTTCTCTGTGCAGAAAATGCACTGATGCCTCCACAGCTCTACGCAACCAAAGTGAAATTCCAATGGCTGTTAGACTCTTTATTGAATCAGGAGCAAGCAGAGCTGGCCGTGTTTGTCTGACTGCACTTCCGGTCACTGAGTCCCTAAATGGACAGCTGGAAAACTCCTAATTGGTAACCGATCAAATTATCTTGTTAGGAAGATAGATGGCTATGAGAGCAGAGAACAATGTAATTGCGTGTGGGTTTGATTCAATATTTAGTCACCCCATGAGCATGTAAAACTTATATTTTGGTTCCTGGACTGTTTATCTCTAAGGGTTTGGTTGTTGGGTATTAAAATCTAATGAGCTTCCCAAGTGGCTCAGTGATGAGGAATCCACCTGCCAATGTAGGAGATGCAGGTTCCATCCCTGGGTCGGGAAGATCCCCTGGAGGAAGATATGGCAACCCACTCCAGTATTCTTGCCTGGAAAATTCCACGGATAGAGAGCCTGGTGGGTGGGCTACAGTCCAGGGTTGCAAAGAGTCAGATGCGAGCAAGCACATCCACACACAAAGTCCGACACGGGAAGCAGAACCTCACTGAAGCCGGCACAGGCTTTGAAGAGGAAGGCTGGATGGAGCCAAGCCCAGGCTTCCAAACTCAACCGCTTTGACTCTTGTTAAACACCAAGAAGCATTTATGTATCTCTGGCAAGAGTGTATGCACGTGGAATCACCATTTTCTTGCTGGAAGAGAGAGATACAGATCTTCTAGGGTCAAACCCTGTCTTCTTGAAGGTGAAGGAGTTAGCAAGAGAGGTTGATGTCCCACTAGGAGCTGGGATCAGAGCCAGAACTGGGGCCAACCTTCTGGATCTGTCCTGCAGCGATTTTCACATAAGAGACTGAGGTGCTGCCCACATCCTTGGCTGGACCCTGGAATCACCCTGCTTTCCCCCAACCCCATCCCCTGGGCCTGTGAAGTCCTCACATTCTTTGGTGCCTTTGTGCTCTCTTCTGCCTCTTTCCTAAGCATCAGCTCACGTGATACCTCTCTGAAGAATCTTTTTCCTACTGTGGCCAGTTTCCCCCACCTTTCCAGAGCTGAGAAGACAAGAGGGCGTTGAACAGAAAAGTTAGTGGCTTTGTGTGAGTGCTGTCATGCCCCACTCTTTGCGATCCCATGGACTATATAGCCTGCCAGACTCCTCTGTCCATGGGATTTTCCAGAAAGGAATACTGAAGTGAATTGCCGTTTTCCTCCTCCAGGGGATCTTCCTGACCCAGGCTTCGAACCCGCATCTCCTGCATCTCCTGCAGTGGCAGGCGGATTCTTTACCACTGGGCCACCTGGGGGGTGATGCACAAATGCAGGCATCCCAGGACATTTCCATAGTGGACCACACCCCTTTCTGCTGCCCATTGCTTTAACTGTCGTGTCTCTACCGTTCACCTCTGGCTCCTATAAACCGTATGCTGCTATTCTGCATTTCCTATGAACATCTAGCTCAAGATATTTCATTCAGAGTTAACGCTGAATGAAATGGGGTGCACTCCACTGGGGTGCTGGCATTATTCAGCGCTTTTGGACAATCTGTACTATCTGACACGGAGTTGCCTTCCTTCCTTTAGCCACTCAGAAACTCAGAGCCAGGATCTAAGCTCAGTCATGGCCATTGTGCCGATCCTTGCTGGTTAACATCACTTTTTCTGATTTCTCTTCCTATTATACTCATCTTGTTTCATGCTGGCTGTCCTCAAATCTTTTTTTTTTTTTTTAATTGAAGGATGCAGGGTATAAATACATCTGATGAGTACATTTTAAAAATAATCTTGTGGAGGAATAACGCTCTGCTATTTCAAGATTCATCTTTTAGGTTACAGATTATGTGAACTTCTGGGATTCTCTAGTTATAAACAATGGGGAGACTGGGTCCTTGTATGGAGCCATATCCCCTGCCCACCATCTGTCCCCACTGTGCAGTGGGGGCTCATGGCCTTGCAGACCTCCCCGTCTAGTCTGTGGTCCCCTGGAAGCAGAGTCACACCTGCTGGTCCCTCACCCGTTCTATATAGGTCCACAGTGAAGGTTATCTGAATGGACCTGCCGGAACCCTGTAGCTCTCCAGAGTTCTTTCTTTAATGCTTACAAAAAGGGGGTAGGAAAGGAAATAAGGTAAAAACTAAGATCATGGCATCTGGTCCCATCACTTCATGGGAAATAGATGGGGAAACAGTGTCAGACTTTGTTTTTCTGAGCTCCAAAATCACTGCAGATGGTGACTGCAGCCATGAAATTAAAAGACGCTTACTCCTCGGAAGGAAAGTTATGACCAAACTAGATAGCGTATTCAGAAGCAGAGACATTACTTTGCCAACAAAGGTCCGTCTAGTCAAGGCTATGGTTTTTCCAGTGGTCATGTGTGGATGTGAGAGTTGCACTGTGAAGAAAGCTGAGCACCAAAGAATTGATGCTTTTGAACTGTGATGTTGGAGAAGACTCCTGAGAGTCCCTTGGACTGCAAGGAGATCCAACCAGTCCATTCTGAAGGAGATCAGCCCTGGGTGTTCTTTGGAAGGTCTGATGCTAAAGCTGAAACTCCAATCCTTTGGCCACGTCATGTGAAGAGTTGACTCACTGGAAAAGACTCTGATGCTGGGAGGGATTGGGGGCAGGAGAAGAAGGGGACGACAGAGGATGAGATGGCTGGATGGCATCACCGACTCGATGGACATGAGTTTGGGTAGACTCCAGGAGTTGGTGATGGACAGGAAGGCCTGGCGTGCTGCGATTCATGGGGTCACAGAGAGTCAGACACGACTGAGCGACTGAACTGAACTGAAGGTAAAAACCCAAATAACAGTTGTTATCATTTCTTATGAAGTTTAGTAGAAGTATTTGCAGAGAAGGCAATGGCACCCCACTCCAGTACTCTTGCCTGGGAAATCCCATGGACAGAGGGCCTGGTGGGCTGCAATCCATGGGGTCGCTAAGAGCCGGAAACGACTGAGCGACTTCACTTTCACTTTTCACTTTCATGCATTGGAGAAGGAAATGGCAACCCATTCCAGTGTTCTTGCCTGGAGAATCCCAGGGATGGGGGAGCCTGATGGGCTGCCGTCTATGGGGTCGCACAGAGTCAGACACGACTGAAGAGACTTAGCAGCAGCAGCAGCAGCAGCAGAAGTATTTGTATCTTATTTTATGCAAGGTTCCTCTGAGTCTAACCACAAATTACCTCTTTAACTTCTCCTTCTTGCACATTCCCTTGCTTCTCCCATCCCCCACACATCAGCCATATAACATATTACTCTGGTCTTCAAGCATAGAAGGCCCTTTCGTCCACTTCTTGCCCAGACCAACTCCTATTCATCCTTCAAAACCTCAGTAAAGTGACTTGTCTGTAGAATTATGTATATGCCACTGAAGCAGTTAGCCCACTGTATTATGATGGGTGGTGGTTTTTACTCAAAGGAGTGGCTAAGAACCTAGGCTTCCTGGACTTGAATCCTAGAGCTGCCACTTAGCAGTCATGATGAGACTTTGAACAAGCTACATAATGGCTTTCTGCCTTAGTTTCCTCATCTGGAAAATGGAGTAACAGAAGTGTCTCCTTTAGGAAGATGGCAAGGTAAATAAAGTCAGACACCAAGACAGTACCTGGCTGTGGGTCAAGATTAGTCCTGTGTTTAATGTCTTATTTTCCCCTCAGCTCTTCAGGATGTGATATCTGTGATCTATTAAAAGGTAACCAGAGAAAATGACTATGGAGCGAGTAATTGAATGAGAAGGCCGGATTATGGGAAGTGCTAGTCCTTTTCCAAGGGAATTTATTTATTTGGGGGAAAGGTCTTCATTCTCTCCTTCTAGCAGCGAAACAGGCCAAGGAGGAGAGACTTTTTGGGGTGGAAGGAGCCACACATTCTTTAGGCAGATATCGTCTTCCCTTCTGCGTTTCTCCTCCCTTTGTTGGGAAAAGGTGGTGGAGTGGGACACCCACACAGATATGGTAGATGAGCTGGTTACGAGGAAACTGTCCCTCAGCTGAGCAAAAGTAGAAACCTCCAGTGGTCTTGCCTTCCCTGCTCCCAAAAGGGAAATGCGGCTGATTCCTCTACAACCTATAGAGAGAACAAAGGAGATGCGGAACAAGTCTAAAGGGTTAGCAGCAGGAGAGATTATTGGGCTTCCCATATCATCCCCCTATCCGGGGAGTTTGGCAGGAGTTCCTCTGGATCTGAGACTCTCAGGAACCAGGGCCTGAGGAGGAGTTACATCTGTCCAACACTTACGGACCTGAGCTTCAGTCTCACCCCACAGAGTCCCAGGCCCCGTGGAGAGAGGGAAAGAAAACAGGCACTCTAGGATATTCCCGGTGAGAACACTATGATCTGGAAGTATGCTGGGAACCCAGAGCTTCAGATTCAGGGGTAGAGTGCATGGAAGGCTTCCTGGAGGAGGTGATGTCTACACCACTACCCAAAGGAGTGAATGAGAGATAGCTTGGTCAGGTCAGAAAGTTTTGAACAGGTAAATAAAGTAAGCTTAAAAGTCTTTTTCCAAGAGTTTCTGAGCCTCCACTGAGACAGGCTCCTGACCTTGCCTAGCTTGGGAGTGGGTCAAAACTCTCTGAGTCTTGGGAAAGCTGTTGCCCATGGATGGTACAGGTCATCTGGGGCTGTTGTTTCATTTTATTTGTTAAACTTTATTTTTTAATTGGAGGAAAATTGCTTTACAATGTTGTGATGGTTTCTGCCGTACAATGCAAATCAGCCATAATTATGCATATATCACCTCCTTTTTGAGCCTCCCTCCCTCCCCTATTTCAGCCGTCTAGGTTGTCATAGTGTGCCTGGGTGGGTTCCCTGAGTTATACAGCAACTTCTCACCAGCTATCTGTTTTACACAGGGTAGCGTATATTTGCCTATGCTACTTTCTCTGTTCGTCCCACTCTTTCCTTCCCCCACTGTGTCCAAAAGTCCGTTCTCTATGTCTGCATCTCCATTCCTTCTCTGCAAATATGTTCATCAGTACCATTTTTCTAGATTCCATGTATGTGTGCTAATATGCTATATTTGTTTTTCTCTTTCTTACTTCACTTTGTATAACAGGCTCTAGGTTCATCCCCTTCACTAGAACTGACTCTGTGGCTATTATTTTAAGATCTGTATTATGTTAGTTATAACGTGAGGGTCACGTAATGATTTCTGGACCCTAAGCTGGCCCTATTCACAGCCACAATGAAAGCAGCAATAATTTTCCTTAAATATTTCACAAAATATTAAAAAAAGCCCATTTCTTTGAAGTGGCATTTTCTAGCACTCATGCAATCACACCCTCAGTATAGAACTTCCTTGGGCTGAAGAGTTTCTTCTGCAGAATTCAGATTATACTTTGTGATTTAAAACTGTTGTGATAAGAAGCCCCATAACGCTACAATTACGGTGTTTCGAGATCTCCTAACTGTGTCTATTTCACAGCTGGAATAGGTCTCTTTGGGGAGGGTCACACCTCACTGGTGTTGGCAAAGTACAATTAAATTAGTCAAAGTGTAATAAAGTTGTGGGGAAACGTCGAGATATAAGAACCGAAAATAAAATAAGGATAATTTAATCATTAAAATTGGCGCTGGTTTTGAGGACATTCATTGCTATGGAGATGTTCGAGCAGATTCCAGCTTGCATTTTAATGGTGAACTTAAATAAATCTGAGTCCTGGAGAGAAACTGCTAAGTGTATGGAATCCGAGCTAATCAGAGAAAAAGCTCCGTCTTGGAGTTAAACCCGGGTAGTCGTTCGCGGGGAAGAAGCCGAATCATCCAAACTGTGTCTGTTTTTTTAGAATTTATTTTCAAGTTCTTGGAGTTTTGGAGTCAAGTCCAAACTCTCTAACCAGGCATGTGAGGCCCTTCGCATTCTGAACCCACCTCTCTCCAAAATTCCCATGGCCTAATCTGTCCCTCAGGTCCACCAGGGCCCCCCCTCTCCTTCAGGGACCATTTCAAAGGTACCCCATCTCTTGGGAAACCCCGGTGCTTTCCTGGAACCCTTGTCTCATGGACCATGTGGTGCCTCCAAGTGTGGGCTCTGGACTCAGACTTCATAGGTTCAAATTCCAGTTCTGACGTTTACCGAGATTCTGTTTTCTTTCTCTGTAAAATGAATACAGTAGTGAAACCTGCCCTTAGGATGGATGCTTAGCAAAGGGGCCAGTTCCCTCAGGTGCCTGGAACCACTGCGTGGTTACTAGAAATCACTGTTGTACTGGAGCTCTTGAGCCTTCTCTCTCTGTGATGGACATACTGGGGCTCTTTCTTTACTGCAGTTTAGGGACCTTGTAGAAGGCGAAGATGACTTACACATCTTTGCATTTAGTAGAAAGGTCAATGAAGGTGTCGAATAAACAGATATCTGCCGATAGCAGCATATTTATATCCAGGAAAAGTTGATAGTTTCTTTCTAAACAATAATGTATGACTCTAATTATTCTATCTCTTGGAACAAGATAAAAACGCAGAAGAACAACTAAGTGAAGAGGAGCTAGGCAATCTAACTGAAAAAAGAATTCGGAGTAATGATAATAAAGATGATCCAAGATTTTGGAAAAGAATGGAGGCACAGACTGAGAAGATGCAAGCAATGTTTAACAAAGAGCTGCTGCTGCTAAGTCGCTTCAGTCGTGTCCGACTCTGTGTGACCCTGTAGACGGCGGCCCACCAGGCTCCCCCATCCCTGGGATTCTCCAGGCGAAAACAGTGGAGTGGGTTGCCATTTCCTTCTCCAACGCTTAAAAGTGAAAAGTGAAAGTGAAGTCGCTTAGTCGTGTCCGACCCTCAGCGACCCCATGGACTGCAGCCTTCCAGGCTCCCCCATCCATGGGATTTTCCAGGCAAGAGTACTGGAGTGGGGTGCCATTGCCTTCTCCTCAAATGCCGGTTCATTAGCTAGAGTACACTAGCTGCTGAACAAGAAAAAAACCCCAAAAGGGTATTTCCAGATCAAGTAACAGCTCAAGGTGATGTTTCCACTCAGGACAGCTCCCTTCACATTGTGATTCAGGAAGCCTGTGTCCCCACCATCGTTTTGTGGTCCTCCTGAAGGGGGAGGGAAGCCAAAGGAGGACTTGGAGGAGGTGGCCCTACTTCTTAGGAACCTGCCCTGGAAGTGACACAGACTAGTAGCCACACTCGGATGCAGGGAGGGAGGCTGGCTGGGAAATGTAGCCTGGGGACCCCTGTTGTGCCATCAGAAACTGACTCCAGGGACTCCACTGGTGGTCCAACGGCTGAGATGCCTTGCTGCCAACGCAGGGGGCCTGAATTTGACCCCTGGATGGGTAGCTAGACCCTACATGCAGCAACTAAGAGTCTGTATGCCTCATCAAATGGTTCCGAATGGTGCAACAAAGACTGAAGGTCCCGTGTGCTCCAGCTAAGACTCAACACAGCCAACTCACAAATAAATAGGAAAAGAACTGATTCTGTGTGTCTCTTCCCAACTCCATGTTTGATGAGTGATGTCACGTGGGTAACTTGAACTCTCTGAAATGGGAGGTTTTACACCAACAGCAGTTGGCAAATGCTTTCATTTGTTTCGGTGCTAGTTGTACCAAACAGTGTACTGGCCTCTTCCCAGAGACAATGGTGTTCGTTGGAAGGGAGAACATGAACTTTGGAAGGCAAATGGTCATCTCTGCTAGGTATATTAATAACCACCCCCCCCCTTTTTTTTTAAAAAAAAAAAAAAAGGAGGTTTAGGCACATTTACTTACTTTGCCCTGGACTTCAGAGCTAGTGAGAATCAAGTTAAAGAAGGGCTTCTAACTTCAGCTCTTACCGCCCTGCCATCTGGCCTCCCAAACCCAGAACATTCACTTGCAAGATTATTAGCAATTCTATTTTTAATGTATCCACGTGTTTACCCTCCCCAAAACTATTTTAGAACGATCGGCGAAGAGAGGAAGATTTCTTTCTCTGCAAGTGGATTTAATTATAACCAAAGCCACTTTATTTCCACTTTTATCATTATTAAAAATAAAATTTTCTTTCTTTGTCCATGAATTGTTATAGGAAACATTATTGAACAGGATCCCGCAGCTCAGAGCATTGTTCTATTGCTCTGAAGGCCCAAATAACATTTTTTTCCCCCTCTCCCAGAAAATGTGGTGGCTGACTATTTTTTACTGAGTATTTTCCTAGTAAATCTCCCTGTTAAATTGGCCACTTTATTCATGATGATTTCTTCAAATATATCATTCTTGTGGCACAATATGAATAATGAAGAGGAATATTTTCAAACACATACAGGGCTCTGAATAAAACTAATGGGTGAGGCATTTAGCAAAGTCAATGGGGGTTTGAGCAGTCCTCAGTTGCCTTGGAGAGAGAACAGGGATTGCATAGACCCCATCCAGGGGGACCTGCAGTCCTTAAAGAAGTCTCAGCATCCTTGAGCTTGGTTCCAGACTCCAGGACTGGCTGAATCAGCCCCATCAAGTGTCGCCGTATCTCTCAGCATTGCCTGGGACAGCATCAGCATACCTGTACTCAGCCTCTGTCCCAGAGGTGAGAAGGTGCCCAGGTCAGACACTCAGGAGAGGAACCAAACTCAGGACGCTGTCCCATGGGTGTCAGGACTTGAGAAAGCTATCTCACTCCTCTGCGCCCCTGTCTCCTCCTCTTGGAAACGGGGATCACTATACGTGTTAGAGGAGCACCCATCTAACCACTTGTAAAGTATCAGCACGTAGCTGGCAGGAGGCCCACGCTCTGCGTCACCATCACTGTCACCACCATTATCACCGTCGTCATGGCTGCTATGGTCTACTACATGTTGGGTGCCCCACTGGCAAGCTCTGGGGTGGTTTGGCCTCCTTGGGCATCACCCTGCATGATGCAAGTGGTTGTGGCTCATGACGTTTTAACTGACCAATACTGGGACTTTCCTGGTGGTCCAGTGGTTGCAACTCTGTGCTCCCTGCAAGGAGCACAGGTTCAACCACTGGCTGGGGAATTAGGATACTGCACACCTTGAGGTACAGCAAAAAAATAAAATGAAATAGATGAAGATCAATATATAGAAAATCTGGAAGCTCAAAGCATAAAGCCTTTTTTCTTGAGGGGGAAAAAAAGTTTTCCACTGTTCTCACTGCCCTAATGCCCTCTACGCCTGACCTGCTTTACGGTGCCTGTTTGTGTTCCCCCTCAGGCTGTGAAGGATGGACTTTGCCTGGGGTCAAGGGTTCTTCCGGGTCAGACTGGAGGATAAGAGGTGGAGACGGAGAGAAGCGCCTGGAGGCTGTCAATCTCAGGACAAGGGTCCCATTGAGTGCTCCCTCCTCCCGTCCCCAGCCCATCTGGCCTGGCACTCAGAAGCTGTGGATGTTTCAGTGAGAAAGCCGATTTTGTGTCCTTGTGTCCATTCAGATATTCGGCAAACATTTAAAGCTTTTCCTATGTGCTAAGTGTATGTGTTCAGTCGCTCAGCCGTGTCTGACTCTGCAACCCCATGAACTGTAGCCAGCCAGGCTCCTCTGTCCAAGGAATTTTCTGGGCAAGAATACTGGAGCAGGTTGCCATTTCCTACTCCGGGGGATCTTCCTGACCCAGGGATGGAACCTGAGTCTCTTGTGTCTCCTGCATCGGCAGGCAGATTCTTTGCCACTGTGCCACCTGGGAAGTCCACGTGCTTCATACCATGCAAATTTCTCTAAGGCTATTTTATTTAATTAAAAGCATCCTTCATGGCCTTTATCTGATATTGTTTCATATTATACATCTGGCTATTTATATAGGTTGCCTCTCCTCCAGTTTCTGGGGGTAGGAACTCACTTTGTTCATCCCTGTTTTCTCTGATGCCCAGAACTGTATTTGGAACCAAGCTGGTACCCAATAAAATTTCCTGAATAAATGAATGAATGAAACAGTGTATTCTCCACATTGTTTGATGAGGGCATTAGTCTTTGTATTACCAGGCAAGGAATAGAGTTTCTAAGAGGCTGGGCACAGAACAGGACTGGAGTCAGAGAAAACCAATGTCTTATTTTCTTTTATTTACTCTCTCTTGGTTCCCGTATGGAAAAACAGGGATCATAATAGACTTAGTGCACCTGGTGATTGTAAGCACTGAATTAAACCAGATAAAGAGCTTAGCTCAGTACCTGATGTGCAGAGAGCATTCAGGGAATTGCTGCCAAAATCACAACCAAAAGGTAGAACCGGGATACGTGGAATCTTTGTTCTCTGACTCCTTTTCCTTACCTGCTTGATGAAGAGGTGTCCCAGGGTGCTGCAGAGGCTGGGCTGTGGTCCAGGAGAAGGCAGGGTGCTGGGCTCAGTTTTGCCTCTGCTGCTTGTGAACTTTGGGCTAGTCATCTCCCCTCTGAGGGCTCTGTGTGTGGTCACAGATGTGTTAGCTGAGTGTCCACCATGAGCTGAATAGTGCTAGTCTGTGCTAGTCCCGGGGTCACAGAGGTGCCTAACACACAGACCCTCTCTCCATTATGTTCTCCGCCTCACGGGGAAAACTGATGGGAAAGAGAAATGGATCGTATTTGCTTCTTTCCTTATTTTTAAAAATTGTATTGAAGTGTAATTGATTTACAATCTTGGGTTCATTTCTCCTGTACAACAAAGTGACTCAGAGTGACTCAGTTTTATATATATATATATATATATATATATATATTCTTTTTCGTATTCCATTATGGTTTACCCCAGGATATTGAATGTAGTTCTTTGTGCTATATAGTAAAACCTTGTTTCTATCCATTCTGCATCCGTCCCTCTCCTACCCTCTCTCCACCGGCAGCCAGAAGTCTGTTCTCTATGTCTGTGAGCCCATTTTTGTTTTGAAGCTCTGTTCATTTGTGTCGTATTTTAGATTCCCCGTATAAGTGATGTCAGATGGTATTTGTCTTTCTCTTTCTGACTTACTTTGCTTAGTACAATTATCTCTAGATGGCATCATTTCCTTCTTTTTTATGTCTGCGTAATATTCCACGGTGGTTATTAACCATATCTTCTTTATCCATTCATCTGTCGATAGACACTTAGGTTATTTCCATGCCTTGGCCATTATGAATAGCTATGTGAATACTGTTATGAACATAGGAGTGATTGTATCTTTTCAGATTATAGTTTTGTCCGGATATATGCTCAGGAGTGGGATGGCTGGAACTCTGTTTTTAGTTTTTTGAGCAACTTCCAGACAGTTTTCCATAATGGCTATACCAATTTACATAGGCAGTGTTGCTTCCTGTTGCTGCTGTGACAAATTACAAATCTGGGGGCTTAAAATAAAACAGAATTATCTCACTGAACCCTGGTCAGGAGTCTAAAATACATTAGCAGGGCTCTGTTCTGCCCTGGAGACTCTAGGGGAGAATGTTTCCTGCATTTTCTTGCTTCTGGAGGCGGCCCACACCCCTCAGCTGTGCCCATCATCACCCCAACCTTGTCTCCAATGTCACTGCTCTTCCCACTTCTAAGACAACTGCAATTCCATCAGGCCCACTCGGACAATCCTGGATATCTCTCCATCTACAGATCGTAACTAAATCACTTCCACAAAGACTTGGTATGTAAAATGACATACTCACAGGTTTGGGGGATTGGACAGAGACCTCTCTGAAAGTGAAAGTGTTAGTAGCTCAGTCATGTCCGACTCTTTGTGACCCTGTGGACTGTAGCCTGCTAGGCTCTTCTGTCCATGGGATTCTCCAGGCAAGAATACTAGAAGTGGGTTGCCATGCCCTTCTCCAGGGGATCGTCCTGATCCAGGGATCCAACACACGTCTCTTGCATCTCCTGCATTGGCAGGTGTGTTCTTTACCACTAGCACTACCTGGGAAGCCCACTTGGGAAGACATCTCTGGGGGGCATTATTCTGCTGATTGCTGTGGCACCTGGAGTGATGCATTCATAAGTGCTTTGTGGGGCCCGTGTGGGACACCTCACCTGTTTGAGAACCAGGGTTTCGTCCTCTAAAAGCCAGAGTTTGAGTGAGCCCATCTGCAAAGACCCCACTTTGAGCATTCTGAGACATGCAACAGCAAACGCATTTCCCACTCTGGTGTTTTGGGTGTACTGTGTCTGGGTTCTACTCGTGAGGTCCACATCCGAAATCCTAAACAGCAGGAACAAAAGTGCATGTAAGCAGACAGACTCCCTCCCCGAATACTCTTCCTGTTTCCTTCCTGCTGGCTCGGAAGCGCCCCGCCACTGGGAGATGGAGCCATGGGAACCGAGCGCAGTGCCTCTAATAACTCAGGGGGAGTTGGACACGGGCTGAGGGACCTTGAGAAAGGAAGACTGCAGATGACGCTGCAGAGCAATGCTCCTCACCCCCACCCGCCCCTGCAGCCTCCAGACTACCTCCTTTTAAGCCCTGCCTTTCCAAACGCCTGGCTTCCGGTGCTCGGCTGCGTGATTCATCGCCAGGAGAAACATTAGTCACATTGGATTACACATGGCATCAGCTAAAACAGGAGAGATGTGCTCTGAGTCATCCCTGAGACTGGCGGAGGCCCTTGTTCTGAGCCGTGTGCCGACCCAGAGGGAGGAGGCCCTTGGGCTCCTTCCTGGAGTGGACCGGAGCCTCCAAAAGAGACTTTGCCTTTTTTTCCCCCTCCAGTCTTCCAAAAGGAAGACGCAAATGTGAAAAGGCGTGATCTATACACCTCTGGGTCTTATGGGCGGGACCCTGGGGATACTCGTCTCCTCTAGCAGGTTCTGGCGGCTCCAGGATGAAATCTACGGAGCAGCACCCCTGCCCCACACGTCTGCCCATTGCATATTCACTGTGTATTTTTAGTTCCCAAACCTTGACATCTACAAGGTTTGCCTGCACGGTGGCTCGGGTGGCAAGCTGCCAAGCTTCCTGCCAAGTTGCCCGCTGCTGAGCATCCTCACTCTTCCTCCCGGAGAACAAGTCATCGAGGGTGGGATCTTCTCTGAGGAAGAGAGAAAACTCTGGCCCTGAGAGGAGTGGGCGGTGATGGGGGTGACAGCAGCCACCTAGGAACCTGACTGAACCAGACCAGACCCGGAAGTCGATGGGTCCCGTCTCTTGGAAAGTCATGCTAACAGCTTCTCCTCTTTCCTTATTTCTTT
This sequence comes from Redunca redunca, assembly GCA_006410935.1. Classification (NCBI taxonomy): domain Eukaryota; kingdom Metazoa; phylum Chordata; class Mammalia; order Artiodactyla; family Bovidae; genus Redunca; species Redunca redunca. The sequence continues at coordinate 737,946 of SJYQ01000463.1, forward strand.
CAACACACAGAGCTTTACCAAAGCTCCTGTGTCTGTGCAAAGGACAAAATAGATACTCATCTCTTTAAGTCGGCCAGGACAATTTTCTTTCTTGTTTGCCAATTTTTAAAAAAATTAATTTTATTTATCTATTTTTGTCTGTGCTGGGTTTTCGTTGCTGCTTTAGATTTTCTTAGCTGCGGCGAGTGAGGGATGCTCTCTAGTTGTGGTGTGCAGGCTTTTCTGTGCAGTGGCTTCTTTTGTTGTGGAGAATGCAGGGGACACCAGTTTGATCCCTGATTGGAGAAAATTCCACGTGCCAAGGGGAAGCTAAGCCCAGGCGCCACAACTACTGATCTGTGCTCTAGAGCCCAGGGGCTGTCTCTACTGAAGTCCCCATGCCCTAGACTGCTCTGGAGCGCAGGCTCAGTAGTGTGGCACATGGGATTAGCTGCCCCTTGGCATGTGGAATTTTCTCCAATCAGGGATCAAACTGGTGTCCCCTGCATTCACAGGTGGATTCTTTACCACTGAGCCACCAGGGAAGCCCTTGTTTGCCAATTTAAAAAGATATTTAAAATCCTTAATAGGCCAAAGAAAAGACCTCTAGAAAAAGGGCAAAAAACCTCAAGAAAAAAAAGCGGCCTGACATGATGGCCTTTGCACAAATCGAGAGGTGAAATAAGCAAAGAAAGTAAGGAAATACAAATGGAGTAGGAGAAGAAAACCCACCTTGATTTTATTTCAGGAAAGGGAGGCTGGACATGAAAGAATTAGGACCAGAGACACGGACAACAAACCCGAGAACCTTCCTAGGACGAAAAAGCAGAGAAAGAAGTGAAGAATGACGAGAGAGTGCCTGATCAGTATGAGTAACAGAGGAAAAGATCACTTATCACACATTTTAGGGAAAGAAAAACAGAACAGTAGAAATAGAAGTTATAATGAAGATGTTAGGAGGAACTTTTCTTAAACTGAAGAAGGAGCTAAGAATTCAGGTATAAAGAAGATACAGTGGAAATTAAGGTTGTGAGAAGGCACATGACTTGCTCGAAATTGCAAGATTGATTAGGTGGCATCCCCTTCCACTTTCTTTCTGCCCACATGCTTGTGAACACACATCTCTGTATGTGTGCATGTGTGCATGTGGGTGTGTAAATGAGAGGATGGAAGTAGAGGGCAAATAAATAGAGGGAATAAAGGATCGCCAAGGATGGCAAAAAGGGCCCCATAGTTAAAAATTACTCTAGGCTTGCTTTGCTTCCACTAGGCCCCACTATGAGAAGTAATAGGACCTTTAATATAATGTTCTTGTAAAAATTCAGTGAGATGAGATGGGGAAATCTCCCAAAGGAGCAGCAGACGGGGAATGAGCACTCCAAAGGGGTGAACTGCTCTTACTAATATTTAAAAAGTAAGAGAGAGAGCTGCAGGGGCTGGCTGTGAGTGGTGCTGATTGTCTTAGGGAGGAACTCACAAGGAAGCGAGGCATCAGGGCTGGAGGAAAGTCAGACACAGGGTTCGATTTCAGAGGGGGGAGAAATTCATGGGATGAGGGCCCTGACTGAGCGTCTCTAGTTGTCATTGTTGAATCACTAATTCATATGTGATTCTTTTCAACCGCGTGGGCTCCAGCACACCAGGCTGCCTTGTCCTTCACTGTCTATCTCCTGCAGCTCGCTCAAACTCATGTCCATTCAGTCAGTGATGCCATCCAACCACCTCATCCTCTGTCGTCCCCTTCTCCTCCTGCCTTCAATCTTTCCCAGCATCAGAATCTTTTCCAATGAGTTGGCTCTTTGCATCAAATGGCCACAGTATTAGAACTTCAGCTTCAGCATCAGTCCTTCCAAAGAATATTCAGGGTTGATTTCCTTTGGGAGTGACTGGTTTGATCTTGCAATCCAAGGGACTCTCAAGAGTCTTCTCCAGCACCACAATTCGAAGGCATCAATTCTTTGGGGCTCAGCCTTCTTTATGGTCTAACTCTCACATCCATACATGACTACTGGAAAAACCATAGCTTCGATTCTATGGACATTTGTTGGCAAATGATATCTCTGCTTTTTAGTATGCTGTCTAGGTTTGTCATAGCTTTTCTTCCAAGGAGCAAGTGTCTTTTGAGGGTTGGGTGTCAATTCACTATCTGAGCATAATGGGCCCTCAGTCAGGGGACATCATTTCTTTAGCCAAACACAGGGATCAGCAAGACAAAAGTCATTACAGCACGTGTAGGGTCTATCGTTTGCCCTACACGTCCCACCAGAAGTTGCAGGTGGTATGGAGGTGCAGTGGGCAAGGAGAACCCTGCTACAACAACTCTTCAATAAGCTAGTCAAGTCACCCAAGGTCTTGGATCACAGCTCTTGAAATGTACGGTGAAAATTACTGTGAGTGAGTGATCGTCACTCAGTCGTGTCCGACTCTTTGTGACCCCATGGACTGCAGCCTGTCAGCTTGCCAGTATTCTGCAGGCAAGATACTGGAGTGGGTGGCCAGCTGCTGTAAAGAATCCCAAATGTTTTGAGTGGGAAAGAATATTTGTATTTGGGTATTCTACCCTCTGCCCCTTGCATATCCCAGAAGAGTGAGGCGGGTGCAGAGAGTGGAAACAGCTTTTATAAGCGCATATATCTTCCCAATGTCAGGAGGCCAGAACCTGGGCAAAAGCAATAGCATCATGTGACTGACCACAGGTTTGGGTTACCAAGCAAATAACTGGTTGGCTCCCTGAATTCATCTAGTCCTCCTGGCAACCTTCTGGGGCAGGTAGAGAGGAGATGATCATTCCTGTCTGGAGGAAAGGAACCCAAGGAGGAGGGACTAGTTATTACAGCTAGTTAAGTTGCAGTCAAGGACCCTCAAACATATTTCTTACTTAGAATCTTGCCTCTTTGAAATTTCTGAGAGATAAGTCTATCTGTTTTTCATTAGGTTTCTATAATATTACTCACCTATATGGGCGTCCCAGGTGGCACTGGTGGTAAAGAACCGGCCTGCCAATGCAGGAGACGTAAGAGACACGTGTTCTATCCCTGGCCTGGGAAGACCCCTGGAGGAGGGCATGGCAACCCACTCCAGTATTCTTGCCTCAAGAATTCCAAGGACAGAGGAGCCTGGTGGGCTATGGTTCATAGGGTCGCAAAGGGTCGGACATGACTGAAGCGACTTAGCATGCACTCACCTGTAAGTTAATGAATCTTTAAATAGTACCACCAAGAATGAATGCGTTGTTTGATAAAGGAGCAAATGGAAGTGTAAAGGAGTGAAGAGATGAATTCTTGGAGAGATAAAAGACATCTTCTCATTAAATTTTCAATCCAGCTATTAAAGCAGGATCCCTGGGGTCCTCTCCTTCCCGCTGACCTAAAAGCAACAAGAAAACGTTACTGTGGAAATTCCAAATGGTACCCCCCATCTTCACATACGCTTGCCATTTATTCTAATCTCTGTAAGAGAGAGATTGTCAAGGATGACCTTCACAGGGGTCTCTCCCCACAACCCCCACAATTATTATAGGAGAAAATCCTGGAATTGGAGAATTTTTTTTTGGAAGGACTTGAAAAGAGTGTTCCTTCTGAAGAGAAAGCAAGACGGGTGGCTGGGGACTTGCCTGGAGGTCCGGTGGTTAAGAATCTGCCTGCCAATACAGGGGACACCAGGTTCAGTCCCTGGTCTTGGGAGATTCCAGACTCTGCAAAGCATCTAAACCTGTGCGCCGCAGCTGGCGAGCCCTCTGCACTCCTGGAGACTGGGCTCTGCCGCGAGAGAAGCCACCACAGCGAGAAGCCCACGGACTTCAGCAAAGAGTAGCCCCTTCTCATCGCAATGAGAGGAAGCCCAAGAGCAGCAAGGAAGACCCAGTGCAGCCAAAACCAACTGACTAACTAAATAAAAATAATCAAAAAAGACAGGTGGTATAGTCAAAGAGCTAGAACCTGGGGCCTCTCGCCGTGTGATTCTGGGCAGAGTTGGGAAAATTTAAGAAAACAGTGTGGATTTTGCATGATACTTCATTGGAAAAGACTCTGATGCTGGGAGGGATTGGGGGCAGGAGGAGAAGGGGACGACAGAGGGTGAGATGGCTGGCTGGCATCACTGACTCGATGGACATGAGTCTGAGTGAACTCCAGGGGCTGGTGCTGGACAGGGATGCCTGGCGTGCTGCGATTCATGGGGTCGCAAAGAATCGGACACGACTGAGCGACTGAACTGAACTTACACTAAGAATGTGTGCAGGAGACACAGACGGGCAGACTTAAGTCCTTCTAATAACAAAAGCCAGAGCCCTTGGTCTCACAACTTCGGTCTGTATTTGGTGAAGAAGTTTAGAGTAAATCATTGGTGCTCCTGTCTTTACCTTTCATGACCTTTTGAACATCACCTCCTCCATGAAGCGTTCTCTGATAGCTTCCTCCCTCCTTGTCTGGACTGATCACTCCATACTTGTTCTCCTTGAACCCCGTGCCTTTCCTAATAATTCCAGCGTTTTTCAGACGTATCCATAAAGGTATCTTAGTGGCAAATGATGGATATTGATTCTAGATGACTTTCACAGAAGAGAGTTGATTGGAAAGGCTTGGAATGAGGGCCGCTCCCAGGGTCTCCGCAGCAGCAGCTGCCACTGCTGGGATGCACTGGATTTGACCGTGTTCTCTCTTGTGTCACTCTACTGAACGGGTTATCTAAATTTGCTGGGGGAAGTTGCCTTTTACTTGGCCAGAGAATGGCAGATCTCCTGAACTGACCTCCCCATCTAAATCCATCCTCCATTAGAAGATGGAGGAGGCAGGCTGAGAGAAGTCTGCTACACCACTTCAGAGTGGGATGGTTGATGTGCTTCTTGGTCTCCTTCCCCACCTCCCATCCCTCCAGCAAGACTGTGAGCAGCCTGGTAGTAGGAACTGGGCATCACTCAGATGCTCTGCAAATGTAATTCAATGCTGGGACTCAGTCATGCCCATGTGAAGGGTATGGCCAAGAAGAAGATGAGGTCATTGTTCAACCAGAAGCACGTGCCCTTTCCAGTCACATTTGAGAGATTCTTTATTAACACAGATTTGATCCCTCCCCCCCCCACCCCCGCCGATTTGAAAAGAGTAGCAACAAGGCAATATATCTTATCTCCCTTAAGATCCTTCATAGCTGGTGATGTTGGGTGGTGATAACCTAATGGGACACCTCTTTGTTTAGAGAAGAAGTCTGATGAGTAAGGAGTGCCTGCTAGGGTTTCCAGAGGGACCTGCTCTTTTTTTTTTGTCCCCTGCTGCAGAAAATTTATTTCTAGTGGTCATTAAAATTCTGCTCCTACCATTTGTAACAAATGAGAGAAAAGCCTGGTGTACAGTATGTGGAGTATATGTTTGTGAAAACGAGGCATGAGTACCTTCCAATACTTTGGGATTTTATGAATGATTTACATCTGGTGCTAAAGTTCACAAATGAAACGTGGGGGAAGCAGATGCTTCATCTCTTGAAGGCACCGTGCCTGCCCATACTGATGGGGAATTGAAAACGGCGAGGTCTCATAAATCAACAAAATCTATTTTTGCGCCTCTGGATCTCCATTCTGAACATCCATATAACACCCAAACAAATGTAGGGAGATGAGCTCCCTACATAAAGAAACCCTTTATGTTGAGTAACAGTGTGGACATGTTAATAAACAGTGGAGGGAGATAAAAGCGGGCTGAAGGGGAGAGGGGGAGGGCAGGCGAGGAGTGGGGAGTGGGCGCGAAAATACCGGAGCTCAGGGTTGACAGGCTCTTTGATCGTCAGTCGTTGGGGATTTATGGAGAGCAGGGAGGGACGTGTGGGGCTGGACAGGAGACACGAAGGAAGACCTGCCCTGGCCAGCCGGGGGTTGCCAGGATTGGGAAAGAGGGCTCTTCTCAGTAAAGGGTGGGATGTTGTGTTGCAGACCCAAAAAGAATCCACATCTGGGAATGAACTTGAGTTGGTAATTGGAAAACCATGGAAAGATACTTGCAAAGAAGACAGGAGTCTGATGATGAGTTTGTATTTTTCCCCTTCCCTTCCTTCTTTCCCTCATCCCTCTCTCCCTCCCTCCTTCCTTCTCTCCCTTCCTCCTTCCCTGTCTTCCATGGAAAACACGAACTTAAGTGAAACATGGTGACCATCTGACTGTTGTATTAGAGAACACAACTTTCCCAGAAATATGCGCAGGACCAAGCCATATGGAGTACTTTATATACGGGATTATTATTCTCATTTTGGACCACCACCCCCACCGAGTTCAATCCTTCGAACTCCTCTGATGATTTAAAAAGTCTAGCACATCACTCCAAATTTGTATTTTGTCTTGTTGCTGCTGCTGCTAAGTCGCTTCAGTCGTGTCCAACTCTGTGCGACCCCATAGACGGCAGCCCACCAGGCTCCCCCGTCCCTGGGATTCTCCAGGCAAAAACACTGGAGTGGGTTGCCATTTCCTTCTCCAATTAGACAATTAGAGAGGTGTATTTTGTCTTACACCTCTCTAATTTTCTTTGTAACATTTAATTGATAGACTTTGAACTTTCTTGAGGACAGAAGCAGTTTATGAGTTGTTTTGGGGTGGGGTTGAGGACCTAACCCTGGACCAAGCAGGGGCCGTGGCACTGGCATCATTCAGCTGCAGCTACCAACAGCGTTTTTGAAACATTCAGCATGAGAGAAGAGATGGACTAGTGTTATGAATATAAACATGATATTAGACAAGGTCCCTCCCCCCAAAGGGCTCCCCACTTAGTGGAGAAGCGGGGCTGCCAATCATGGGTCTGGAGCTAGACTGTTTTGAGACTCAAAGTACCAGTGGGAGCCAAGACAGAGAGAACTATTGTTTCCAAGAAAGCCCGAGGGGCTTCCCAGAGGAGGTACCATGAGCTGAATGTGGAAGAACATTTATTTTGGGGAGGGTGGTAACTGAAAAGTCAGGGAAGAATGGTGGTCAAGAATAAATACCTACTGCTTTTGCATTTTTTCCTTCCAACCAGAAGAACCTCATTCATTAGAATAAAGCACTGATTTTCTAAATTAATTGCCTGGGGAATCATAAGAGTTAAGGTACACTTTACACTGTATCTAACTTATATCCTGCGAGGAGTTTATTCATTCACAGTTTCTAGCTGGTTGACTTTTATAAATGAAGCAATAAACACAACAATATTAAATATGCATCTATAATATTTCTTCACATTTATTTCTATAGCCGTCACTCTCAAGTACCCGCTGCATCCTTTGTTGAAATTTTTCCCTTTTGTATTTGAGCTTCTATATGCAAGAGACTTTTTGATTTACAGATTCCTCTACACTTGGTTAAAAAAAAAAACAAAACAAAAAACTGGGGGAGACGGGAAAAGAAAAACCAAACAAAACCTCTTTTCAGCTCTGCACTGAAGCCCATACTACATTTCTTAGAATGCAAGTTACTGGTTTATTTTGAAAATTCCATGTTGCGGGAGATCACAGCCTTTTAAAAGGAGCCAGAGTAGGACACAATTTGGGCAATTTGCTACACATAATATTAACTATTGGATTAAAAAAAGTAAATGTAACTACTGCATTAACAGATGAAATCCGATATTGTAATTTAACACCCAATTTTCCAACAATTCTCTAATATGTCGACCACGTCCAATTTATTCTAAGAGAGAATCTCAGTTTAAAACATATATATATCCTTTGCATTTTACTATAATTAGGTGATGTTTTTCTGGGGGAGTTTTTCTTGATACGCTGAATCCCTCTACCCTTCTTTAGTGAGGAAGCTTCTAAAGGCGGAAAAAAGAAGTTCGGTGGTCTCCCTTAGTTACCATTCTGTTCAAAATATGTCCCCACCTAATATAACTTGCTATGTGTCATAAAATACAAAGGAAAGTACTTTTCATGCCAAATATCAGAGAAGTGCTCTCTTTTCTATACTGCACGATGAACAGCAATGATGTGTTCATTTTAAATTCCATTCATGTAGGTTCTAATAAAAGCTATTATAAAATACAATTGTGGAGAGACAAAAAGAGAGATAATATCACTATAGCTCAATATAAAATTTAAGTAATTAAGACATGAAAACTATTACACAATTTACTACACATGCAACAAGAATAATAAAATGTTTAACCCTTTCTTTCCCAACACCTCCCCCTGTCGGTCTCTTTCCTTATTACGAAACTGGAAAACCTGGGCGCCTGAGGGGATGCAAGAAATATCGCAACACAGTGTTTGGGGAAGGAATGGAGGTGATGATGAAAAGAAATGGTTTGCTTATCACATCTCAGGAAAGGCAGGTTCTGTGTTTCTGGAGTGTAATGCTATCTACTGTGTGGCAAATCGATTTTACTTGCTGAAAATACGAAATTGCTTATCAGCTGGCCATTACATCATGACCCAATAAAAAGTCAGGGTGACAAAGACAAGAGGGCTGGATCAGTGGATGGATCTGAACTCAAATCCTGACCCTAATGCTTGCCAGTTATATGCCAGCAGGCAACCTTAAGAGTCACCCGTCGAACGAACACAATCATACTGACTACATTTTAGGATCTCACCCTCTAATCAGGCAATGGGGGTATAAAGGCTCTAGAATTGATGCAGTAAATGGGTATTATCTGAAACACTAGCAAGGAACATGATTTCCTGTTTTGGTTTTCCCTGAAGTGTGTTACATATTTGTCTCAGAGCATTTCAGAATATAAACACTGTTTACCACAAGAGGGATGTGCTTTTCTTCATCAGCTCTTTCCCCATCTTTCTGATTTTATTAAAGAGAAAAGACTTGTATGTTGCCAGTCGATCTTCAACATTTCTCTGGCACTTGCTAAACTTCATTTTTTAATAAAGGTCATGAGATCTTGGGCTCAGAACCTGCTGCAAGCAATGGTATCTCATGGGAATATGAGGCTTTTGTCTTTTTAATTGTATTTGTTTTTCTGATAGCCTCTGATGAATGACAAAGATACAGCTTTTGCTCTATGGTAGTGATACAATTTGTGTGTGTGTGTGTGTGAAATACATTTATTTCATACAAAAGAAGAAAGGGAGGAGGGGAGAGTTCATGGATGCCTGGCACAGAGGAGGTACTGAAGAAATATTTATTGGATAAAAAATAATTAATAGTATGCCGTTAGAGCAAATATCCCAGGGATTGATACAGATCATTCAAAAGACTGAATAAACCATTTCGATCAGGATTAGATTCTGACATTTGTCCTAGGAGTCCTTTCTGCCTTGTTTCTTGAAGCACTTAAAGCCTTGTTCATGCTTTCTCCCCCACCAGGAATGCCTTTACTGGCTTCTCTCTGAAGTGTTCCACCTTCGGGACTTCCCTGGTGGGGTTAAGAGTCTCCCTCTCAATACAGGGCAGGAGGGTTTGAGCCCTGGTCTGGGAACTAAGCTCCCACATGTCGAGGGTGACTCAGCCTGTGTGGGCCATGATTACTGGGCCCATGCACCTCAATGAAAGATCCTTCAAGAGGCAACAAAGATCCCGTGTGCCACAACTAAGACTCAGTGTAGCCAAATAAATAAATAAATATTAAAATGAACAAGCAAAATGCCTTCAAATTCCAGCCACTTCTAGCTGTTTGCATCTGGAATCCCAGTGTATAGGCCACGCTCACAAGAGACAGCGTCTTAGACTAACAAGATGAATTCATTCCACTGTGGGGAAGAGTTACCTTGAGCTCCTGGTCTCCAAAGTGTAACAGGCAGAGCTGAGTCCTGAACCAGGCCCATCTGATTTCACCCTCTGTACTTTCTATTACATCTCGGGAATGCCATACAGATAAATGTCTTTATGTTCTAACACTGGCACCCCAGGAACATCTCAGGAAGGGCTCATGGTAGAGTCAAAGATGCTGAAGGGTATGGCTAAGTGGAAAGGAGGGCTTCCCTGGTGGTTTAGATGGTAAAGAATCTGCCTACAATGCGGGAGACCTGGGTTTGATCCCTGGGTTGGGAAGATCCCCTGGAGAAAGTGAGGGAAAGGCTACCCACTCTAGTATTCTGGCCTGGACAGTTCCACGGACAGAAAGCCTGGCAGGCTACAGTCCACAGGGTTGAAAAGAGTTGGACACAACTGAATGACTTTCAAATAGTTGGACACAGCTGAATGAAATATCAATAACTTCAGATATGCAGATGACACCACCCTTATGGCAGAAAGCAAAGAAGAACTAAAGAGCCTCTTGATGAACGTGATACAGAAGAGTGAAAAAGCTGGCTTAAAACTCATCATTCAGAAAACTAAGATCATGGCATCTGGTCTCATCATTTCATGGCAAATAGATGAGGAAACAGTGGACACAGTGACAGACTTTATTTTTGGGGGCTCCAAAATCACTGCACATGGTGACTGCAGCCATGAAATTAAAAGACACTTACTCCTTGGAAGAAAAACTATGAACAACTTAGACAGCATACTAAAAAGCAGAGACATTACTTTGCCGACTAAGGTCTATCTAGTCAAAGCTATGGTTTTTCCAGTGGTCATGTATGGATGTGAGAGTTGGACTATAAAGAAAGCTGAGCTCCAAAGAATTTATGCTTTTGAACTGTGGTGTTGAAGAAGACTCTTGAGAGTCCCTTGGATTGCAAGAAGATCCAACCAGTCCATCCTAAAGGAGATCAGTCCTGAGTGTTCTTTTCAAGGACTGATGCTAAAGCTGAAACTATTGACTTTGGCCACTTGTTGCGAAGAACTGAGTCATTGGGAAAGACCCTGATGCTGGGAAAGATTGAAGGCAGGAGAAGGGGATGACAGAGGATGAGATGGTTGGATGGCATCACCAACTCGATGGACATGAATTTGAGCAAGCTCTGGGAGTTGGTGATGGACAGGGAGCCCTGGTGTACTGCAGTCCATGGGGTCACAAAGAGAACTGAACTGAACAACTTTCACTTTCAAGTGGAAAGGAAGTGACAGGAGGCTGATCCCAAACACCATCCAGAATGGCAACATAAGCTCCTGTGTCATGGGCTAGAGCTCCAGCGTGCTTATAGAATATGAGATTAAAATAAAGGAGTGAGAAATGCCTTCTTTGTTCTCCCTACTCTTTGCTCCTAAGTATGATTGTGTTCAAACTCATTCTGAAAAATTTTGTTATTAAAATAAATTCAGAGAAGGTGAAGACTTAAATTTCTTGGCTCTGAGCATGGACTGAGACCCACCATCCCTATCTGCTCTTTTCGGGTTTCTCCAAACCCCACTTGTAGGCTGCACCGCACTTCCTCCTGCCATGGCGAATAGGCTGAACCAGCTCCTGTAAGTCTTCCAGGCCCACCTCAGCCAGTCCACCTGCTCCAGAGGAAGAACTGAAAGAATAGGATGGAATCAATGAAAATCACCAAATCTTCTAAGAAAAGGACAAACTGGTAATATCGTCTTGCAGTGATGTCTCATTTTAATTGCAGAGTTGATTGGATTGTTTTCCAATGAAAAAGATGGCATAGATCATTGGGGGAACATAAAGAAAGATCTATAGATCTTACTCCATAAAGACAATGAACATTGCATCCAGCCATTTTCTCACCTATATTTGTACCAATCAGGATAGAATGGATAACAAGCAAATCCCCACATATCAGTGGTTGAACTCAACCTAAGTTTACTTCTCACTTGCTGGTTTTCTGCTCTGGCCCTGGCAACCACTGAGGGGGGTGGGCAGTTGATGGAGCAAATCAACTTCAATAGACACCTTGATTTTTATGCCAAAGGGGAAAAGAGTTCTAGAGGGTCTAAGACTCATGATTTAATGAGTCTTGATTGACTCATGATTCAGTGCCCTGTTTCACTTCCGTGTGTAGTTCATTGCCCAGAACTAGTCATATGCTCTTCTCAATCCAAAGGGGCCAAGGAGTGCCAGCTACCGTGGGGATGGAATTTGGAGCACTGATGGATTCCTGATGAACAGCATTAACAATTATATGATATTACTTAGAGTCTGGTTTTTCATTCCTGATTTCAAAGAAACGTCTGTTGACAGAGCCTCAGTTCAGTTTAGTCGTGTCCGACTCTTTGCAACCCCATGAATCGCAGCACGCCAGGCCTCCCTGTCCATCACCAACTCCCAGAGTTCACTCAGACTCACATCCATTGAGTCAGTGATGCCATCCAGCCATCTCATCCTCTGTCGTCCCCTTCTCCTCCTGCCCCCAATCCCTCCCAGCATCAGAGTCTTTCCCAATGAGTCAGCTCTTCGCCTGAGGTGGCCAAAGTACTGGAGTTTCAGCTTTAGCATCAGTCCTTCCAAAGAGCACCCAGGACTGATCTCCTTTAGAATGGACTGGTTGGATCTCCTTGCAGTCTAAGGGACCCTCAAGAGTCTTCTCCAACACCACAATTCAAAAGCATCAATTCTTCAGCGTTCAACTTTCTTCACAGTCCAACTCTCACATCCATACATGACTACTGGAAAAAATTGGTGAACTAAAAAAAGCCTGAAGGAAATAAAATCACTTATAATCACACCATTCATTTATCACTCCTTCAGCTATTCAGGGCTATATCAATTTTTCTGTGTTTATACAAAAATAAGTTTATTTTCAAATATATAGACAAAAATTGTATGTCCTGCTTTGTAACCCACTGTTTCTACTGAGTAAACTGTATAAAATATTTTGGAGTTTGAGAGATTCTATACCATGTATAATATTTTATCTGTACCATAATTATTTTAACCAATTTCTTAAGTATTTTATATTTTAAGAATTTAATTGTTTGCTATGTTTATATTTTGATTATGTGTTGTTTACTTGCCAGTCATGTCCATCTCTTTGTGACCCCATGGACTGCAATATGCCAGGCCTCCCTGTCCCTCATCACTTCTCGGAGTTTGCCCAAGTTCATGTCCATTGAATCAGTGGTGCCATCCAAACATCTCATCCTTTGTTGCCCTCTTCTCCTTCAGTCTTTCCCAGCATCAGGGTCTTTTCCAGTGAGTTGGCTCTTCACATCAGGTGGCCAAAGTATTGGCACTTTAGCTTCAACATCAGTCCTTCCAATGAATATTCAGGGTGGACTTTCTTTAGGATTGACTGGTTTGATCTTACTGTCCAGGGTACTCTCAAGAGTCTTTTCCAGCACTACAGTTCAAAAGCATCAATTCTTTGGCACTCTGCCTTCTATACACACAAATTTTTACAAAAAAAGTTTTATTAAGTACAGTTTCATACTTAGAAGAACTTCTAAGATTTTATAAATGTGATTGGACCTTTAATTTACTCTTAAAACACAGGAGTTATATAGAGGCATAATAAACACAGTTTGCTTTTTTTCTACATATGATTGCTTCATATTTGTCTGTATCATTATAATTCTCTCTCTATGAAGTTTCTAATGGATAATCTAGCATTTCATTGTGCAAATTTACCATAGTATACTTAACTTCTTTTGCCGTTTTAGTTCTTTACAATTTTCAGCCACCATAAATAATCCTTCAGTGGACTTTATTTAAAGTATTTTTGTACTTAGAAGTTTTCAGTGGGCTAAAGTCCAAGGAGTGATATTACCAAAGCAAATGTTATAAACATTTTAAGAATCACATCTCTAAAGGAAAACATGTTTGTTTTGAAGAATGAATAAATGAATGAATTAAATTACAAACGACTTGTCAGACTTGTCAGATCCTGAGAACTGGCAACAAATACCTCCAAGGATCTCTTTCAATAATACATCCTTTTAGTTGAAGTCGATATTTTATCTTATCCTTGCAAGCATCTAGCAAGAAAGGCCCAAAGGATGGAAATTTCACATGCTGGCTCCATGTCCGGTGCTGTGTTAGAAACTTTTTATTTTCTAATTCAGTGATCACAGCAATTTTTATAGAATAGGCTTTAAATGCTCCATTTTTTCAGACTGCACACTGCAAAAGTTCCTGGTCATAAAACTGGAATTCCCACATGGTGGACTCAGATTTATGCCTTTCCTTATGGAACGGCCATAGACCCAATATTAATTTGCAAAATAGGAGACAGACCATCATTAAGAGACACTATGTGTATCGTTGAGCAGTCACTCTTCAGGGAACAGGGGTCTTGTGTCTGGGTGTAAGTAGGCATGTGTTGGGTGGGTGAGAGGTGCTGAGTTGCACCATGATGGTGGGTTAGTTCTGGCTGGGCAGAGGAGAGAAGGTCTTAAATCTTATCTCCAGAGGTTTAATGCCTGTGTAGAAACACTTCAATTACTCTTCCATTTTCTTACAGTTACCCACAGGACATTATATTCCAAAGAAAAAGTCAACAACTCCCTACCCAAAACTTGCCCCATCTCCATTTTCTCCCCCTAATATGACCTCCCACCTCCATGTCATTCTGCCCCACACCCAGTCACCAGAGGTAGCATCGCTGGCTGGTGTCTCCTTATTTACTGTTAGTATTTTCTCAAGCCGGTGTCCAGGGAAAAACCTCTCTACCAGCCAGGCCAAGCAGTTAGGAGTTAGGAGACCTGGGAATACATTCTCACCAGCCACCTTACTAGCTGGGAAAGTGAAAGTGTTAGCCGCTCAGTAGTGTCCGACTCTTTAAGACCCACTGGGGTATAGCCTGCCAGGCTCCTCTGTCCATGGAATTCTCCAGGCAAGAATACTGGAGTGGGTTGCCATTCCCTTCTCCAGGGGAATCTTCCCAACCCAGGGATCAAATGTGTCTCCTGGATTAGCAGGCAGATTCTTTGTCACTGGTGCCACCTGGGAAGCCCATGTTACAAATGTATGTGTCTCACCTTTTCCATTGCACAGCCTTGAAAGTACCTTCCTGGGGGGCTGGTCTTCTCACAACTCCTGATTTCTCTCAGATTATGCTCTTCTCCGAGACGTGACTGCAGCTCATTTCTATATGACCCCAGTTGCAAATAGCATAGCATTTAAACTATTTATTTATTAAATTTTTTAAGAATTGAAGTATAACTGATTTACAATTTTGTATTAGTTTTTGGTGTACAGCAAAGTGATTCAGTTATATACGGATATGTGTAAATATGTCAATTTTTTTCAGATTCATTTCCATTATATGTGATTATAAGATATTGAATACCGTTCCCTGGTAAGACCTTGTTGTTTATTTTGTGTATAATAGAGTAGATCTGTTAATCCAAAGCTTCTAATTTATGCCTCCCTTTCCCACTCCCCTTCAGTAACCATCAGTTTTTCTACGTCTGTGAGTCTATTTCTGTTTTGTAAATAATTTCATTTGCATCACATTTTGGATTCCATATGTAAGTGATTTCATATGGCATTTGTCTTTCTCAGTCTGACTTACTTCACTTAGTAGGATAATCTCTAAGTGTGTCCATGTTGCTGCAAATGGCAGTTTATCATTCTTTTTTATGGCTGAGTAGTATTCTGTTGTCGGAGAAGGTGATGGCACCCCACTCCATACTCTTGCCTGAAGACCCCAAGGATGGAGGAGCCTGGTAGGCTGCAGTCCATGGGGTCGTGAAGAGTCGGACACGACTGAGTGACTTCACTTTCACTTTTCACTTTCATGCATTGGAGAAGGAAATGGCAACCCACTCCAGTGTTCTTGCCTGGAGAATCCCAGGGACAGCGGGACCTGGTGGGCTGTGGGGTCTCACAGAGTCTGACACGACTGGAGCGACTTAGCAGCAACCCCAGCAGTATTCTGCTGTATATGTGTACCATATCTTCTTTACCCATTCATCTGTTGATGGACACTTAGGTAGCTTCCATGTCCTGGCTATTGTAAATAGTGCCACTATTGTAAATGAACACTGGGGTTCATGCATCTTTTCAAATTAGTTTTCATCTTTTCCATATACACAGCATAGAATTTGAATTGTGACTCACATTTATTTAGCGTGTGCGATGGGCCAGGTGCCATAACAAGTATGTCACATGTATTCACTTAGTGACTTCCTTGTTCTTTTTTTAAAATCACATGACAGAAAATATATATATTTTACATTTCAACTCAGGAAGTGATATGCGTGTGTGTGGAGCTGTAGCCATATCTATATCTCTGCTACTGCTGAAACCAAGTCTTTAAAAACAGTACTCATCTGTCCTATATGAAATGCAGGTTGATAGTTCATTCTGCTTAACATAACTTTTTTTTTTTTTTTAATGCTAGTTATAATCCATGGAACAAGGGATTATCAGGCCACTTGAGGCCCTGGGGCCAATCCAGCCTGCCACCTGTTCTTGTTAATAAAGTTTTATTGGGACACAACCATGACTATTTATTTATGCATTCTCCATGACTGGAGAATCTTTGCATAACACAAGCAGAGCTGCAACAGAGACTGCCATACCTGCAAAGCCTGAGTAAATACTATCTAGCTCTTTAAGAAAGAGTTTGCTGACACACTAAAAGCTGATTTCAGATTCACATAGGAATTGTGAGCTACAGTTTTTTGGCTTATACGATTTTGACAACTGCCCTCTAAGGGTAGTGCAAGTTATCCTCAGTTCCAAGTGAGTACCCTGAGAATGAGATTATTACACTTGCTCCCAGACAGGCGTCAGCCTGCAGAGCTATGGTCTGACTTAAGTCACCCCAAAATGGAGCCAGTGGCAAGTTAACTAATGTGAAATTCTTCTCTGCTTTAGGATGACTTGAATGTATGTTTGTTGGTCAAAGGAACAGTCTACAGATTGCATTTGTAACTTGTACCGGTAAACTTTGGAAGAAATGTTGGTCTTTTTCTCCATCATATTTCTTGACTAAACAAGTAAGGAGATGATACCAAGGAGTGTTTAGTAGGCAGTACAACCTTTTAAAATTAAGTCATAGCATTTTAATTTATTTCAAATATAGGCTTGGCTGCCTTGTTGGATTTGTTATTTAAACCTGACCTCTAGCACTGATACATACACACATATGGTAGACTGGCAGTGTGGCAGGGCTCCCAGTGACTCACCCCTGGTGTAATCCCCTTCCCTCCAGTGTGGGGTGGACCTCCTGATACCCTCCTTACCAGTGGAGGAAGCAAAGGGATGGGACATCATGTCCGAGAGCAGATTGGAGAGGAGCGAGACTTCCATCCTGTTGGCATGTCTCTTGGCCTCCACTGGCTGGCTCAGATGAAGTTTGTCGTCATACTGGGGGCTGCCCCATGGAGGTGCCCACCGAACTGAGGGAGACACCCAGTTCAATAGCCTGCAAGGAACCCAGAGCTTGGAGGCAGATCCTGCCCCAGTTGAGCTTGGAGATGATTGCAGTCTTGGCAAACTTCTTGATGCTTCTGTAGAAAACCTAGGCTGGGGATCCAGCTAAACCATGTCTGGATTCCCAGCCCTGTAGCAACTATGGGATAAATAAATGTGTATTGACTTCAGTCACTAAGTTTTGGAGTAATTTGTTAGGTGGTAATAGGTGACTAATACATCCCACTTCTCTATTCAAATTTGGGTTTCTGGGGTCTCCATCAATCAAAAAAAATACATCTTCAGCACCTATTAGGTGCTCAGACCTAAGAAGATGGAGAAGAGGACCTGCTCACAGCCTAAGATTCCTACCCTTAGGACCTCATGGTTTGGTAAGAGATCAAAATATTGGAGCTACGTCTCATTTTCTTAGCCATATTGGTGACTGTTAATCCATTGCCTTTCTCCTTCCATCTAAGAAGGTGCCCAGTGGACTTTGCTTATTCTCTTCAGTTGAATGCTGCTTTCTTGGTTTTTTTCAGATTGTCACATCATGGGTCCCCTTGGCTGTCCAGCTTGGAAACCCTTTTATAAGAGCAGGGCACAGGAAGCCCTCCTGACATGGCCTTGGACTTCCTTGGTCTGACACCCAGAACCCGGTTCAGAAGGAGCAGTGAGTGAGGCCTGATATTACCACAAATAATTTGGTTTCTGAAAGTCGAAAATGAACCAGATGGCTTTTAAGGAAAACAGGACACACATCAGATTCCAATTATATTAAAATGATGACCCAATTTAGGAAAACACAAAGTGTAATAAAAAATGTTTAAATAAACAAAATCTGCATATTTATGAAACTATAATATTCGCTGGGCTCCTCACTTTGGATAATGAATTTCTAAACTAGACGGATTGCATTCCAAACTCGCCGCCGAAGGCGAGCTTGGAGGAGACTGCAGTACTGTTTGGAATTGCAGACGATCGGAAGAGGAAAGGAAAAAAAATTTTTTAGCGTGTGTGTCAGCAGCCAATTTCGGAAAAGGAAAGGTCAGCCCCGCGCAAATGTGAGAGATCCTATTCTAATGCAACCAGGAATAGTAAGCTCTGTTGGCTGAACATTTTGACACCTCTCACTGGCGGCAGCCGTTTGTCACCCGAAAACCTTCACCACCGCCACTGGCAGACCCAGCGCTGGGCTGGCTTGGCAGGGAGTGCCTCGGATTTATCTATTTATTTTTTCTCGATAAATTAAAAACTCAGGGGGCACTTAAAATAAATTAGCAACTGCTCCTGACGGTGTCTTTCTTGCGGTGTCACACATTCAGGATTTTGGCAAGGACCAAGTTGCCTTGCCTTCCCATCTCCCCCCACCGAGCACAAACTGCTAACCGAACAGTGAGGGCGTGCGAACAGGCGCATCCCCGGAGTGGTTATTAATCCAGGAGAGGGAGGGCCAGGGAGGATCCAGGTTCAGCAAGATGCTTCCAGGGTTACCTTGTCTCTGGGGCATCTGTGGGAGACTTTCTGAGGCGGGGGGGGCGCCGTTCTCCCCTGGAATGAAACGCTGGAAGGCTTTCTAAGGGAACTTTCAGTATCCCAGGGAGTAGGTTGCCTTTCGTTAGAGGCACAGCATTTTCAGGGGGTGAATGTTCTGGAGAGGATGATGTCCAGGCCATCTCCTTCCCTGTAGTGTATGTACCTATTGCATCGCTAATTCTTCACTGATCCTCCTCTGTGGCTAATGTCTAGGAAACAGCCATGTGATAGGATGTCTTCCTGGGGGGACAGTCCTGCAGATCACCACCCTCTGCCGAGCGTTATGATGTCAACAGTCTGCATGTAAAACGGGCAAAGAAAAAGAGCCTGCTCTGAGCATCCTTCAGTGTGGCTGACGAAGTGTGGTTTAGTCCAATTTGCCAGTCTGAGGGCTGAAATGCTAACTTCCTCCAAAGAAATCTACGCCTCTAGTTCTAGTTTTTAAATCAATTTCTTTCTCTCCCTCTTTCTTCCTCCTTTCCTTCCTCCCTCCTTCTTTCTTCCTCTTTCCCTCCCCTGTCCTTTTCCCCCTTCTCTCTTTTTCTCTCTTTCTTTCATCTCCTTCCTCCCTCTTTCCCTCTCTTTTTTCATTCCTTCCTTCTTTTTCTCTCCCTCTCTCTTCTCTTTCTTGTTTCAACTCTCTTTTTATTTAATTCCCTTCCTTTCTTCCCTTTGCTTTCTCCTTTCTGTCTTTCTTAATTTTTTTTCTCTCTTTCGTTACTTCTTTCTTTTCTTTATTAGGAAAAGAAAAGAATCCAGTCACTAAATTTGCATAACATGAAATGAGAAAAGGTTTCACTCTCCTTCCATGATGTGATATTCAATCATCTCCACCTCCCAGTAACATTTTTCACACTCATCATCTACGTGAACAAAGAGTTAGAAATCTAGAAATGTAAAAATCTAAATCTATTTTAACTGCATTATATCATAGAACACTCACGCTATGATTATATTCCAGGGTCGTTCCTTTTATGTGAGTAACTTCCATGGAGAAGGCCTATTTTTCTTTTTTAATTAATAAATTTACTGTCAGGAAAATCCTTCATTACGGGAACCTGTGTAACTTCCTACCCGAGTACTCATATACAATGTAAATCAGAGGCTCCCTAGTTTTAGGTAATTTGGTTGCAAGCATCTAATTTTATCACAATATAACATCCTCCAGAAGACTATTTTAAAAGTGCTTATTCTTCATGGTTTTTTCTTTTACTTTTTTAAAGTCTGATTTTTTTTTTTTAGTCTTGGCAGGATTGGGGAAAGTACTAATTGTCTCTTTGCCAGAGTTTAAGTGCAACATTTTTCATTAGAATTTAACAAATGTTCATCTTAAAATAGACTGACAATGGGTCAAACGGCTTCAGTTTCTCCCTTGTGAACCTGAATGCATTAGGCTTGAGGCTTTTTATTCTCAGATCAATGTTGCTTCTTATTCTCGGACTTAATTTAGTATAAGACTAATAGGATGGTCTCTCTACTTCTCTCTTTTTGGCTTTAATAAAATTAGAATTAATTCAATAGAATGCAATCTCTAGCTTTTTTGTCAAGCGCAGAAATGCCAAATACAACAATATGCTTGGAATATTTTTTTTTTTGCCAGTGGTAAACTATTGTGCAAAATAATTATATAAATACACAAGAACATCTGGTCTTTTGAACTGTAGTCACTGCTGAATTTAAACATTGTATGCGTTTGACAAAATTAAAGGAGTTTATTCTTTGTTTTTCCTAGGCTTTAAATAGCAACCCACAAATAGTACTTAGAGCTAGCATTTCTAGTTCATTTTGAATATTACATCGAGAAACTTATTCTGCATTCTCCTAGACTCTCAAGTACCTGGGGTCTCTGGAATTTGGGCTACAGGTTAAAAATCTATTGCATTATTAAAACAATGACCCAAGTCAAATAAAATTAGGGGACAAAACCTACTAAATGCTCTTCTCCCATTTTCCCCACAACAATTCCTAAATGCCACTAGACAATTAGAGCAATTTTGCTATCTTTTGTAGAGTAAAGTAATTAAAATTATTACCGCCACTTTTGTAATAAACTCGTGTGACTTTAAAAGTCTGTCCCCGCTTGCTTTCATGATGGAGACATCACACAATCTGTAATTGTGCTATTAAGGAAAAGAGAGCTAATCTTTTTGCATTTGAAGTAAGCCTTCATCTGCAGCCCAACAAAGCCAGACAGATCAAAAAA
The DNA here is from genome assembly GCA_006410935.1 of Redunca redunca. Classification (NCBI taxonomy): domain Eukaryota; kingdom Metazoa; phylum Chordata; class Mammalia; order Artiodactyla; family Bovidae; genus Redunca; species Redunca redunca. The sequence continues at coordinate 758,763 of SJYQ01000463.1, forward strand.
GAACCAGAGAGAGCATTTAAGGAAATTAGTACAAGTGTCAGTTAAAAGGTAAAAATTAATGCACTTATTATTGAAATATGGTTGAAACCTACGTTCTTTTCATTTCTTTGATATTGCCAAGGTCTAAAACATTCAATTAACTTTCCATTGTGTTTGGGGGAGAAAAGGCAGAGGATTGTAAAGAAAGTATGAGGGGTGTAGGTGGTGCTCAGTGAAAAAAAGAATAGGATGAACAAGGGAGAGACCCAGACCACATGGCGCAGGGCACGAAGATGGATCCACTTCTCTGCCTTCTGGACCGCACTTGGCTTAGGACTTCAGATGGGCTCTAGACTGCTGCCGAGTTTAGTGGGGAGACTGAAAAACCGACATGCTGGAATGCTTCACTTAAAACTCATAGACAATGCACAATGCTACTTGTCCCGAGGCTTCATGAATGAAGGCTTCTCATCCTCCGATACAGTGTGATCATGATCAGGAAACACAGAAGGAAGAGTGGGAAGAGAAATGACTCTTTCTGGGTGTTGAGATGAACGCATGAACTTTTGTCTTTTGACTGTGATTTTTTTCAATTTTTTTCTGATGCTTCTGCATTTATTTCTGTATCCAGAACACAATAAAATAAAGTTGATTTAGGGGTATTTTGATAGAAGCATAGGGTGGAGAGGGGAGGATAAACCTGGGCTGTGGGGTCGTGATGAGTAATTCAGCCGTTTTATGCTGTGTGACTTCAGATAAGTTGTTTAGCGTCTCTGACTTAAAGGTGCCTTCCTCTGTGTTCCTATATGTTGATGTGAGTATCTGCTATAGGGGTGGCTAATGAGTGTGAAAGTTCTTAGCAGACATTCAACAAACATTAATTTTTTGACCCTGACACTATCTCTTTACAATCCTTTCATACAAAAAAAAAGAAAAAAAGACAAATCAATGAATATTATTTGCTGTTTTTAGGAGTACCAGCACTTGAGGTCACCTTTTCACGTTGAGTGTGTCTTAACTCTCCATCATAAGCATCACTTTTCAGGGTCAAGTCTTTTATTTTGCTTTGAAATTTTTGCAAGTTGATTCAGTGGGGGTAGATTTATAAGGCTACTTTCAGAACATCAAAACGCCTTAGCTGAACAATCATTATTTGACAATCGCAATTCAAGAATTTTTTTCAATTGTATAATGAATCAATCTCCCTAAATTGTATGCATGTCAAATTGTGATCAACTTGCTGTGAAAATGTTCAGCAAAAGAAGACCTAATGTTTAAAGTGAAAATTACTGGGATCACACACATTAATTTGTCTCTATCATTAATGAAACATTGTTTTATTGCCCCAAGAAAAAAGACTCTTGCACATATTATAAAACAAATTTAAATAGAGAAATATTAGGGAGATGATTTCAGGCCATAATACATCAGATGCAGTCATTCCACATCCCTAAATCTTAGCCTGGTGCTGGGCACATCATAGGCTCCTTAGATATATTTTAAATTCAAACAAACAGGCACAATTCCTTTTGGAGAAGGATTCTTTCCAATCCAAGCAGCCAATTTAGGGATTCATAAAGGCTACTAGGGACAGGGGGATATAGGACCATTTAATTACCATGGACGATTTTGAGTTTAGAGAAGAAAAGTTCCGTGAAGCAAACTCCCTTTCTACCTAAAAACAATATAAAGTTCCAAAATGCGTCTCCAAAGAAACGTTTTTTGCAATATCTGTGCTCCTTTCTAGCCAGCTCTGCCCAGGCACTTAAGGAAGATAACTCAGTTATAAAATCCACATCACTGAGGTTGTGATTATTATTCTTATTAACATGCTTATGATAGAAGTTAGTGCCAAAATGACAGATTTATGCTTTTGCAAAGGTAATGAATCAAAGTAAGAAGGTAAAAACCACTATTACCCTAAACCTAAAAGTGATAGACTAGTCGGGTCGTTGTTTTTATTTTTTTTCCCCTTCCTCGTGCAGATGGCTGATAATGTTTTTTTTTCTTTTTTTTTCTTGCAGAAACACAGTAGGAATATAATCAGGACTATAAAACTAGCCACTGAAAGAAAGCTTGTGGCTTGTGTTTTCCTTTTTCGGAGCTTGTCTGATTCTAGGTCTTTTCTGAAAGGTGCTGGGACCTGGAGGTACCGGGAGTTGGGGATGATGAGTGGAGAAACCTAGGGATGAAACTCAGTTTTAAGAACAAGCCTCATTAACAGAATTCCATGGACAGAGGAGCTTGTCGGACTATAGTCTCGTGGGGTTGCAAAGAGTTGGACAGGACTGAGTGACAAACACTTTCACTTTCACTTCCACTCACTAACAGAGAAAGGATGAAGGCCCTCCCCCCAAAAAACAAAAGAATCCAAAGTGCAAATGTACACCCTGCTTTTTTAGTGAGTATGCTCAGCGGCTTAACGGGTAAAGAATCCACCTGCAGTGCAGGAGCTGTAGGAGATGTGGGTTCAGTCCCTGGGTCAGAAAGATCCCCTGGAGGAGGACATGGTAACTAACTCCAGTATTCATGCCTGGAAAATTCCATGAACAGAGGAGCCTGACAGGTTACAGTCCATGGGGTTGCAAAGAGTCGGACAAGAGCACACACACACACTCTAAAAGAAAGAACTAGAGAACTAAAGAAAAGACCATGAGAATGGGAAGAAAGCCCAAGGAGAGCTTAAGAACAAACAGATCCTCCAGTGCTCTTTGGGTTGAGTCCTCTCCCATCTCCTGCTTCACTGGGTCCTTCATCCAGTCCAGAGAGGTGAACACAATGAGCTAGTTTAGATTCTCAGTAGAAATGCGGGCCCTGGGGCAAACGGGAGAGAGGTGACCCCTCGCAGTCCAAGGTCAAAGCCTAAGGATCTGTGCTGCTTCAGGACCTGAGAGTGGAGAACGGAAAGGGAAGCCGGATTAGGAGCATCAAATCCCTAACTGGTTCACTTTGGGTCTGGAGAATTTCCATTTCCTTCAAACCTTTATCCTGCTCTGCTCCCTGAGGGTGGACCCAATAGCAGCCTTTTGTTACATAAAGAGCTTAGAATTTCAGAAGTAGCAGGGATCATGAAGATTTCTATTTCACAAGGCCTGGGATAGTAAATTGAGACAAATCTAGGATTAACTCTCCAGACCCCACTAACGTGCCGTAAATGAATACAGCAACAAAAATGCTTAACGTGCTTCCTAACTCTAACATTTAGATGCATTTTCTCCAGGCTTTTCAAAGCATTTTTTGCATATGCTTTCAAATCCACCCGCAAAGAATCAAGTTTTTGGCAGATCTGTGACTTGGGTAAGGAACCTCTCTTGATCTCTGCCTCCTCTTCTGGAATCTGGGGGATCACGAAAGTCTTGCCTCATAAGGTAATGGTGGGAATTAGGTATAAATGTTCAATGACTCAGTTAGCACAAAATAAGCACCCAATAGAGGCTAGACATCACCCGTCTTCACCACCAGCTCCATCTTCACCAACATGCCTACTCCTGTGAATCGAGGCAGGGCAAGTTTTTCAATCCCACTTCATGGATGAAAGAAGTGAAGGTAAGTGTCTTACTCAAGTGACTCAGAGCTTGGGCCTGACCTATGTCCCTTAGCCCAAAGCTTATTTCACTTGTTTTATTGGAACTAGTGCTGGCATTCAAAGTGTTGGTGGATGAGTCCAAATGGTCTTGGAGGTGGAAAGAAAGTCATGGCACACCAATAATGATAATATGAAAGCATCAGGCGTCTTATTTTCACTCAGCCTCTTTCTGCTAGTGGAGAATTAGC